>JAJPUD010005539.1:17014-61785 GCA_023553655.1 Myrmecobius fasciatus | reverse complement strand
GAGAGAGACAGAATAAGGGAGGGAGGGGAAAAAAGGGAAAGAGAAGGATGGAAGGAGAGAGAGAAGGAGTAAAGGAGAGAGAGAAGGAAAGGAAGGGATGGAGGAAAAGAAAAAGAGGGAGGAAACCAGCTGACAGAGTGTGTCTTTGGTTCGTCTGGAGGATGCTGGGACCTTCTCTGGATCCCCTTGTCTGGAAGTTGTCTCTGAGTTATCCAGAATCACAGCCTTTGGTGGAGGGTAATGAGGCTGTAATAGCCTTTTGGGGGAAACATATCAGGGCTAGCAGTAGGAAGCAGGAGCCAGAGAACATATACTCTGGGCTTGGAGAAGGCTCTTGGGGAGCACTCACTGAATTGTCCTGAATTTACTTGGGTGACGCCACACAAAGAGCATACCAACCAAGTGTATCCTCTCCTGCTCTTACCCCTCCAGAGTTGGGTGAAATGCCATTCAAGAGGGGCTGTAGCCTGAGAGTGCCGGCAAGGAAGGGCACGTGCTTTGATTTGAACAAGAATAGTTCATTGCATCTGCCACTTAATGTTGGTCTTGTTTACAAAGTCAAAGTTAGCGTGCTATTTTCTGGGATCCGAGTTCTTTATCGCACACAACGTTCCCCATCCACTTACCTCCCACCTCTGCAAAGAAGTAGGGGGGAGACTCCTTTGGGGTCAAACTTATCCTTTGTAATTCTGAAATAGTCCCTTATATTTGTTTTATCATGGTTGCCCTTTCCCTTCATTGTGATCATTGCATACATCGTTCTGCTGGTCCTCTTACTCCGCTGTGCATCGGTGTATATAAGTCTTTCTCTCTATTCATCATTTATCTTTTCTTTATAATAACAGGAATATTCCATGACATCTGTGTACCACTATTTGTTTAGTCATTCTCTAAACAACGAGCATCTAGTTTGTTTCTAGGTCTCTGCTGCCACGAAAAGGGCTGTTCTCACTATTTTGGAGTGCATGGGAACTTCCTTCTTATCAATGACCTTCTTGGAGGCATGTGCCGGGGCTTTAGGGATAGAGTTATTAGTCTTTTCATGTTCCTCTGAATTCTGCATTGTTTTTCATGGTGATTGAGTTGGATCTCTCCAATTTGAAGTTTCAGCTTCCTTTCTTTACTAAGATTATCATATATCCTATAATAAATTAGCCAATGATGGCAGTTTTGAAGTGTAGGGAAATGGGACCTTCCTGTTTTTAGTCACAGCCTCCAAAGCCACCACTTGCCTAGGACCAACTGGACAGTCTCTGCAGCCGGGTCACCATGTTTGCTCTTTGCAAATTATTTATTTTTGCTGGGTATGAGATGAAAACATAATGGCAGAATCCCTTCTTCCACTCCTTCAATGCACTGGAGATAAGAGATGCAACTGGAACCCAGGAAGCATCACCGGTCTGTGCAGGCTTGCCTAAACCTCAAGGAGAGATTGCCTGGCTTTTTCCAGTACCAATGAAAGTCCCATTCAGTTCAGAAAAACCAATATTTCCTACAGGGAAACTTGGTGGCTTGGAAGAGCTAAGAGCTGATTTCAACTGCTGTCTAACTTAATCTTTCCCTACCACTGAAAACCAAAGTAAATACAAGCACCTACCACCGCATTTTGCAATGTGTGTTTTTCCACATTGTTCTTTATCCTTTTAGTTATGAGATCATCACATCCTGCTCTCTGGGTTTTTTTGGGTGTGTTTTCTCATTTTCCTACAGAACAAGTCACTGAAAGAATGTGCTGTGGGTAGACACTGGACCGGACGAGCTCATGTCAAGCATTAGCCACGTATCTGTTCTGGGAAAGTGTCACGATGTGTACTTTATTAGAGTACATTTCCCCCTAAAATCAACACTGCCAATATTAGTATGTCTTCAATAATGGGCTTTTTTTTCACTTGGGCCTATGGCTTCCTTCAAATTTATCTCTAGGGAAGGCATCATTGGGAGAATGTCAGGAAAAGGCCGGGGGTTAGGTGATTTTGCAGTGAGGTAACAAGAATGAGCGTAGCACTTATATAGAGCCTTGAGGTTTGCAAAACATTGTATAAATATTATTTAATTTGGTCTTTGTAACAACTCCAGGAGGTAAATGCTCTTATTATCCCCATTTTATAAATAATAAGAATAATAACTAATATTTATATGGTACTTACTATGAATCAAACACTGTGCTAAAAATAATTTTACAATTATTGTCATTTCATCTTCACAATAACCCAGGGAGGTAAGTGCTATTATTATCCCCATTTTATAAATAATAAGAATAATAACTAATATTTGTATGGCACTTACTATGAATCAAACACTGTGCTAAAAATAATTTTACAATTATTGTCATTTCATCTTCACAACAACCCAGGGAGGTAGGTGCTCTTATTATCCCCATTTTATGGATGGGGAAACTGAGGCAGATAATGGTTAAGGGACTTGCCCAGGGTCATAAAGGTGGAATCTGAGGCCAGGTTTGAACTCAGGTGTTTGGGACTCCAGGTGGAGTACTCTTACCCACTGGACATCTTATCTATTAGTAATTGTAATAATTGGTTGTTGTAATAGTGATAATAATGGCTGACATGAGGTAGTGTGCTATAGTGGAAAATATGTTGGACCTGTAGTTAAAGATATGGATTCAAATCCTGGTTCTAGTTAAACCTATATGATTGTTGGCAAGACTCTGAGTTTCGGTTTTCTCACCTGAAAAGTTAAGAGAGAGTTGGATTAAATTAGTGGTTCTCAATACACACATACACATATATAAAATATATATACACATACACTATATATATAAAATAAATATACATACACACACAAAACACATACCATATATACATGCACACAATGCACATATACATATATAACACACATATATACACACATATACATATAAAATAAATAAATAAATTATATATATATATATATCTATATACATATATATATATACACACACACTAAACACATACAAGCACACACATACTCATTTCACAGTATTTTTGCCATAAGGAACTTCAGCACACTAAACATTTAAGTTGGCAATACTAGACTCAAGAAACACATGAATACAGTTTCTCTTAAATGGGTGCATCCGTCCCTGAATTTTGACTTAAATGTCTGACTGTTTGGAAGGTGGCTTGTATATGTGAGAAATGAGTTATTAGCTAATGCTGTCAGTTTTGAAGTTTAGGGAAATGGGACCTTTCCTGTCTATACCTAAGGAACAACTTTAAACACTTGACTAGGACTGAACTGGACAATCTCTCCTGACCCTTTAGCTGGGTCATCATTTTTACTCTTTGCAGACTATTTTTTTGCTGGGTATGAAATGAAAATACAATGGCAGAATTCCTTTTTCTACTTCTTCAATGCAAGCTGGAGATAAGAGATACAATTGGAATTCAGGAAGCACCACTGGCTTGTCATATAGACTATATATATATGCATATATATGTTTATATAGATATAGACATATAGATCTATATATAGATACAGGAGGATCTATATAAGCAGGAAAAGCAGAAAGATGGGGATCCAGAGGATAATCCCCATAACTCAGTGATGTGGCTGGGTCTGTAGGTAATCTCATCTCAAACATCAGTGCCACGTGAGGGATTATCCAATGCTCTGCAAAAAGATGACCCCCATGAAAGATTTTTACCAAATGGAGACTGATAGACGCCTAAGATACTGTTCTGTGATATTTACATTTTAGGGAACTATATTATTAAAACACCACACATTTCACACTGTTATATTTCTATATTATCAAGTCTCTGAACTTCTTTTTTATCTGTGAAATTAACATAAGTTGCTAAAAAACTTGCAAGCTTTTGACTTCTTACATGATTCGCTAATGTATTTGCAATAAAAAATCATTTAAAATTAAAAAAAGGGGACAGGCGCAGTGGATAGAGCACCAGCCCTGAAGTCAGGAGGACCTGAGTTCAAATCTGATCTCAGACACTTAACATTCCCTAGCTGTGTGATCCTGGGCAAGTCACTTAACCCCAACTGCCTCAGCAAAAGCAAAAAAAAATTTTTTTAAATGACTCCAGAATGGGGAAAGTCAGACGAAATGATCTGACCCAAATGTCACCTCTCTTCCACCTGCCTTATTTTAACTTTCTGATCTCTGAATTGTCTCAGTCCTTGGCTCTCTAACATATCTCCCACCATTGCCCTACAACAGGAAGAGGAACCTTTTCTCTACCAAGGGCCATTTGGATATTTATAACACCATTCATGGGCCATACAAAATTCTCAACTTAAAAACTCAAGCAGTGGGAGGTAGTTGTACCTAGCTTTTAACTCATCAGCTCCTGAGATTGCTTTAGCAAACGATTTCACGGGTCCATGACCAACATGAATCCTCTACCTGGTATGTACCAGGTACCTCCCTCCTTTGCCTACAGCCTTTCCCTTATTGGGGATGCCTTTTTTCTATATTTCTGAGTCAGTCTCTCCATGAGACCGGGCTTGTTCTCTTTCTGGGTGAGACCCTCCCCTAGAACCAACCGTTTTGTGATTCTCCCTATTCTGAATTTTTCTCACTCATTTCACCTTTAGCATGCAACATGGCTGGGGAGCCTTTCTTGGGTCTGGGTGCTTCCCTCCCCCCCCCCAAGGGCAGGGACTATGTTTTTTCCTCTTGGTATCTCTGGCATCTGGGCCATTGCCTGGTTGTCGATGATACTGATGGATAAGCAGCAGGAATGTAGTTTTAAAGGGTCTGAGCCCTGTCTCCCGTGAGGTAGTTGACAGGTACCATAAAAATCCAGGTGGGCAAGGGATGAAGTGCTCTGCAGCTTCCTGATCTGGGGCAGTCCCCATCTTTGCTGATCCCTTTTTCTATCACCCATTTTAACTTTTGTCACTCCTTGTGGGATCACAGAATGAGATTTTTGGGGAGGTCCCCAACTTGGTTGTACTCCAAAAAATCCATTTGGAAGTTGGGTACTTGGAACTTATATCACATTTTCCCATAAAACAAGGGTCAATAAAGCCTATTTTATCCAATAAAAGTCTATTTTCACACAAAATCAACATGAAAGTGTATTTAAACTGTAATAGAGAATACCATATGATCTAGCCACCAGAAAAAAAAATTCTATGATTTCAGTGTCCCAACCAGTGAGTTGTCAGTGAGGACTTTGTCATTTTCAGGCTAAGGATGGTGGCTCTCCTTGTCTGGAGGAGGTAAATGGAGGTCGGTGCTGGGAATGGGCTGTAGAGTCAGGGAGTGAAAAGGTGTAGTACCAGTGAATTCCCAGGGACTTTTCTCAGTAGGCCTTTTCCCTCTGTCCCTCATTTAAAACATTATTTATTTATCTATCATCCATCCATTTATTTATTTGTTTGTTTATTCATTTATTTATATTTTCAGGAATGGTGAAAAGATGGGACAGACTCTAATAATAATACCTGGGATTGGTAGCAAAGGCATAGGGAAAAGGGGTAGAAATCCCCAGGGACTTTTCTCAGTAGGCCTTTTTCCTCTGTCCTTCATTTAAAACATTATTTATTTATCTATCCATCCATCCATTCATTTATTTATTTGTTTATTTATTTATTCATTTATTTATATTTTCAGGAATGGTGAAGAGATGGGACAGACTCTAGTAATAATACCCAGGATTGGTAGCAAAAGCCTGGGAAACAGAATGAATTGAGGAAAGATCAGAAGTTATAGGGATTTGTCTTCCCTTCTCCCCTTCCTTCCCATTTTCCCCATTATAAGTCCTGCTGGCCACCACAAACCCTATCCTAGAGAAACAGCTTGAGTTGAGGTGGAGGGTGGTTTCTCAGGGTTGGGTTGAGGGGTCCTAGAATCAGTGGGGAAAGCAAAGGAAGTGATGAAATCCCCAGCTGAGCACCTGGGAAGGGAGGAGAGTTCCTGAGTTACTTACTTGGGGCTGTGTTCCTGGGGAGTAGTTTGTATATTTAAATTGGGGACTTTAACATGAACCTTATTGTTAAAGCCACTGGGTGACCATCAATAGCAGGGTTATTAACCTGAAATTTATAGACCCCTGCTAGGGTCTTAGGCAGATCTTAGGGAGTCCATGAACTTGGATGAGAAAAAAATTACATCTTTATTTTCACTCATGTTTAACTGAAATTCTTAACTTAATTCTTCAATTAAGAATTTAAAAAAAACATGATTGTGAGAAGAGGTTCTTTGGTTTTACCACATTGCTAAAGAGACCCAGGACACAAAAAGAAGCTGAAAACTCTGTTTTACAACAAGCAAAACTTTCAGTTTTAGTTTTAAAAGTTTGCACTGGTACACTCTCCCATTGTTCCTTAACAGCCTTCTTTAATGCATCCTTGTGCTAGGGAGATAACCCTGGATCCTTAGAAGCTTTGATCATGGAGCATAAGCTTTTAAAGGTAGATAGTAATAGTAATAGTAGCTAGCATATATATAGCACTTTAATTATTAATTAAATTTTTGATTAATTATCAAATGTCAAAAAATCAAAATATCAGATATTAAATAGCAAACTTTAAAGTTTGCAAAATGCTTTCTGCAAGCTATCTCATTTGATCCTTACAATAGGCCTGTGAGGTTGGCGCTATCCTTTTTATTCTTATTTTACAGATGAGGAAACTGAGGTTTAAGAGCAGTAAAATGAGTGTCTGAGTCAGGAGTTGAACTCAGGACTTCTGACACTTGACCTACTGCATCATTTTGCTTCCTACTACATTAAAACAGGACTGATGATGTCTGTTGTCGGAGGACCAGCCTAATTTTGTCTAGAGATGCTAATTCCAGAAGCTTAGATACCCTGCAATGATTCTCAAAGTCTTTCTATTAAGACAAAGATCTGTGCTGGTGGAAGGACTATTCACGTGGCTGAAATGTGAGTCTCTTTTGAAGGTTTGAAAAGTCCACCTTGTCACTCTTTCCTTCAAGTTGAAATCTGTCCTTCTGCTGCTTTCCCTTCACTAGGGTAAGAGACTATTTATATATATATATATGTATATGTGTATATATATAATATAAATATAAATATTCCACCCCACACAGAGGAAATTCCCTTGAAAACCAAATGGAATGGTAAGAGGAGGGAGAGGAAGTTTATTTGATGTGACTTAAGGCTGCACATCTCATTTGGGTAGCTATGGACAACCTCCCAAACTGTTAGCTGCATCCTTGTGTTTTCCACATTGTGTATGACATCCGAACAGAGTAGGGATCACTTCATTCTTTGTACCTGTAACCCCAGCTTCTAGCACAGTTCCTGGCACATGGGAGAAGCTTAAGAATACTTGATTGATTGATTGATCAGATGTGACAACTTTTGGAATAAAGATTGTAGCAGGATCCCAGAAGTCCTGCCTTCCCCTCTACTGTTTGGGTGAGATTTGAATGGATGGCAACCCTTCTTTATACTTTATACTGCTCCTGTGTTTATATTAGGTCTGGTCTCATCCCTTTAGGATCCTAAGGCTGGGCTAATCCATATGGCTGTCATAAAACATTGCTGTATATTACCATAAGCTAATAAAGACCAATCAATATTTAATCCTCAGGGATATAATCTGATTGGAAATGTGAAATTTACTTTGTTCCAAAGTTCACTAAATGCAGAACTCACTGGATTCTATTTTTTTTTTTTAATTTGTCATCAGGGGTCCAAACTACTACATTAATAGAAAGTCATGTAACATGAGAAGCAGACATGTAGACAGAGGATCACCTGATGACTTTTGGTAAAATTCCTCCTGTGATCTCAGCTCTCTAGCTCCTGCTCCAGCTAGAGTCTGAGCACCCCAAGAGCCCCAGTTTGCTTAGTCTTGAACCCAATGCAATGACTTCCTTGTGTACAGTGATGGATCCAGAGCTTCCCACTTTTGGTTACCAGTTCCTGCCTCAATGAGAAGGATAAATGGCCTTTTTTTTGTCAGTTTCTGCCTCAGGATAAGATTCACTTTTTTTTTTTTAACGTGATCATTCATGCTATTATTTGGATCCAACTAACCTCTTGTTATCTGGACCCCTGCCTGCCTTTACATGGTTGCCCTGCCTTATCTTGTTTGATTTCCTGGCTTCTAAACTATTGTCTTATTTCTAATAACAGGTACCTATAAGGTTCCTAATTGCTGTTCTGACTAACATTAATAAGACTTATACTAGTAATTATATTGCACTTTTAGGTTTGCAAAGCACTTCAGAAGTATCATCTTATTTGATCCTCACAACAACCCTGGGAGGTAATTGCCATGATTATTCCCATTTTACATATGAGGAAAGTGGTTAAGTCACACAACTATTAAGTGCCAAGGCTGCATTTGAAACCACATCCAACATTCTATCCACTGTTCCATCCAGCCTTCTCCCTGGAAACACTTCACACAGGGAACCTTCCTTCTCCTTCTTGGAACCAATGATTCCATTCTGAATTGGGTGGATCTGATATTTGGAAAGGGAGGAGGCTAGCGTCCACAGTGGCCCTGCAGGGTGTGTACATTATTCAGGAGTTCATGTTGCCATGGACTTTGGCCAAAAACAACACAATCCTTCCAGTTGTCCAATAAACCATAGAATGACAGTGCCGGATGGCGAGAAGCAGACAGAACGGGCCGTGTGCTTCCTGATCTACTACTACTAATACTACTATTACTGCTACTACTACTACTACACTAATAATAATACTACTATTATTACTACTATACTACTACTACTACTACTACTACTACTACTACTACTACTATTACTACACTACTACTACTACACTACTACTACTACTACTACTACTATTACTATTACTACTACTACTATTACTACACTACTACTACTACACTACTACTACTACTACTACTATTACTACATTACTACTACTACACTACTACTACTACTACTATTACTACATTACTACTACTACTACTACTACTACTATTACTACACTACTACTATTACTACTACTACTACTATTACTACATTACTACTACTACTACTATTACTATTACTACTACTACTACTACTACTTTACTATTACTACTACTACTACTACTATTACTACTACTACTATTACTATTATTACTACTATTACTACTACTACAACTGCTACTACTACACTACTACTATTACTACTACTACTACTATTACTACATTACTACTACTACTACTATTACTATTACTACTACTATTACTACTACTATTACTACTACTACTATTACTATCATTACTACTATTACTACTACTACGACTGCTACTACTACACTACTACTATTACTACTATTACTACTATTACTACATTACTACTACTACTACTATTACTATTACTACTACTACTATTACTATTATTACTACTGTTACTACTACTACTACTACTACTACTACCACTACTCCTACTACCACTACTACTACTAAGGGTGAAATTGCCTGGTTTTCTCCACTCCCCCAACTGCCCCCCACCTCTGCTGCAGTTTAGAAGAAGCTATTTTTTCCCCTGAGGCAATTGGGGTTAAGTGACTTGCCCAGGATCACACAGCTAGGAAGTGTTAAGTGTCTGAGGTCAGATTTGAATTCAGGTAGAAGCTATCTTCTGGTAGAATTAGATGAAAGACTCAGTGGAGCCATGAAAAATGGAGAGATTTCTCTGTGTAAGTGACCAACAGGCAGCATAGTATGGTGGAGAGAATAACAATAATATCACATAATACTTTAAGGTTTGCAAAGCACTTTACAAATATCATCTCATTTTGTTCTCACAACAGTCCTGGCAGGTAGATGCTATTATTATTTTCATATTACAGTGGTGGAAACTGAGGCAGATAGAAGTAAAGGCACATAGCTAGATTTGTGTAATCCTGATTCCAGGTCCAGTATTTTATTCATTGCACCACCTAGCTGCTTCCATAAGAGCTACCAGTTAAGGTCTGTAAAGCACTTTACAAATGTTATCTCATTTTATCCTGATAAGAGCCCTGGGAGGCTAGTAAGTATCTGAGCCTGGATTTGAACACAGTTATTCCTGATCTAAGGGTGATGCTCCATCCATGGCACTTTGCTGTCTCTAATACTTGAACATGAAGTCTGAAGACCTAGATCCAGTTCTTCCTTCTATCATGTCTTAATGGGAAAGTTCATTTCTCTGGGTTTCTGTTTCCTTATTTGATATAGCACCTGGGGCGCCTCCTCGAAAGTAACCCCCCAGAAAAACTTTCCCAGATTGGATCAAGACTTAATCAATATTATAGTTTATGTGCCCTCCCCAAGATGTTTACTTTAATCAGGCAGTCAGAGATCATACTAATTCAAAACAACAGCAAAAACAATATGGCTTTTCTAGTCATATGGAAAAATGCTCTAAATCACTATTGATTAGAGAAATGCAAATTAAAACAACTCTGGTATAAAACACACCTCTCATATTGGCTAAGATGATAGGAAAAGATAAAGATAAATACTGGAGGGGATGTGGGAAAGCTGGGACACTGCTACAATGTTAGTAAAGTTGGGAACTGATCCAGCCATTCTGAGGAGCAATTTGGAACTATGTCCAAAGGGTATCAAACTTTGATCCAACAGTGTCTCTGCTGGGTTTATGTCCAAAAAGATCTTAAAGGAGGGAAAGGGCCCCACATGTGCAAGAATGTTTGTGGCAGCCCTTTTTGTAGTGGCTAGAAACTGGAAACTGAATGGATGCCCATCAATTGGAGAGTGGCTGAATAAATTATGGTATATGAATGTCATGGAATATTATTTCTCTGTAAGAAACGACCAGCAGGACGATTTCAGAGAAGCCTGGAGAGACTTGCATGAACTAATGCTGAGTGAAACAAGCAGAACCAGGAGATCATTATACACACCAACAACAAGACAATACAATGATCAATTCTGATGGACATGGTTCTCTTCAACAATGAAATGTTTCAAACCAGTTCCAATCGTTCAGTGATGAAGACAGCCATATACACCCAAGGAGAGGACCTTGAGAACTGAGTGTGGTTCACAACATAGCATTTACACTTCTTCTCTATCACAAGTAAGGAAAAGCATACATATAGAAAAGCATGCACAAGCAGGGAACACATATGAAGAGGTACATGCTAGGTGGCCAGGGCACATGGATGGAAGGGATCTATAAAGAATTAGTTTGGCTAGAGCAAATGTTAGGAACACAGGTAGCCCAAGCACATGCATGAAGAGACACATACAAGGACCCACGTGTTCTGGAAATATTATATGTGACAGGGGCAGCTCTCCCTTGTCCCCTAATGATGCCATTTTGCTTCTCATAGGCTCAGATATTTGGATCTGGAAGAAGCTAGTCCAACCCATTAATATTACAGAAGAGGAAACATCCAGAAGGATGAAGAACTTGCTCAAATTCCTATAGACTGATTTTCTTTGTAGGTCTCTTTATTCATTGGGTACTACCTCTCCATTGTATTGTCCCTGCTCAGATGGGTGAGCTGCACTTTGCTACCACGTGCTGGCTTCTGTTCTTCAGGGCCATCTACCACACTCTGCTCCTACCTTAGTATTGCTCATCATTCATTTTTGAAGAGGACCAATGACATCATGGAGTTGTGTCTTGACTTATGTGTGAATTGGATTTAAATGAGACAGAGTTGTGCAAAGTCACCATCTTCAATCTCTCTTCCAGAGTCCTAGAAGTTTAGTGGTTAGATCAAGGTCAGGACCACTGGTGATGATGGGGGATGCAGTGGGTGACTTTTGTGTATTCAGTTTCTGACTAAGCCCTCCATAGCACCAGCTTCACAGCCTTCATGGCCAATGGCACAAATTATTCTTCTACTCAATCCCCTGGTCTCATCTACTAGTCTAGTGGTTAGACCAAGGTCAGGACCATTGGTGATGATGGGGGATGCAGTGGGTGACTTTTGTGTATTCAGTTTCTGACCAAGCTCTCCATAGCATCGGCTTCAGAAGCCTTCATGGTCAATGGCACAAATTATTCTTCTACTCAATCCCCTGCTCCCATCTTCTAGTAGTCCAAGGTCAGGACCATTGGTGGTGATGGGGGATGCAGTGGGTGACTTTTTCAGTCTCTGACCAAGCTCTCCATAGCACTGGCTTCAGCAGCCTTCATGACCAATGGCACAAATTATTCCTCTACTCAATTCCCTAGAAGTCTTCAGTGTTCCCATCTACAGTGGCTACAGACCCTCTAGAGCAACTGCGAGTTGTGTCCCCATAGGGAGTTGTGTAACTGAATGTGGCAGTTGTGACAAATTTGGCAGTGGTTAAAAAATTCTGAGTGCAGGAACCAAAAATCAATTCTAAATCAAACGTGGAATGAGGGGTCTCTGGCAGTGCTTGCCCATGTTGTATCACCTGACTTCACTGCAGCCTGGATTCTGAATATATAACATATAACTTTGCACTGTGCTTGATGAATGCTGCCAGAAACCCTTCGGTTCAGATTTGAGATGGGGCTGCATAAAAATTTTTCAGGTTTAAAGGGGTTGTGAGGGACTCTAGAAGGTCCTAAGCTAAGATTGTGGATTCTTTTTTTCCTTGACCAGTGGTCCCAGGTCTTTAGGGATTTAGAAATTCCTTGAAATTCTCATTCCTTTTACAGTGAGGCTGTGCTCACGTATAATATTGGGGTATCATAATGTGGTTTGAAGTCAAAGAAGACTTTAATTCTTGCCAGGAGGGGAAGCAGGAAGTGGAGGGCAGAAGTAACCCCTCTGGTCTGTTCAGAGAGAAGGAATAGCAAACTAGAATTATATTTATTTGCTTCCTTAAATGCTGTTAGTCTAGCAGATGCAGTTATCTAATTCAAGCTAAACTACTGATTGCTGTTCATTAACGGGAAAGGGGAGACCCAAGTTTTATATACAAGGCTCAACTCCCTTCCTACAAAATACCAGTTCCACAATGAACACATACAGAAAATAGCAAAGAAACCCATTTATCTAAACAGAAATCAGAAAAAATATACATAAGAGAATATATTTATTTAAGGATCTCTCTTAGTGGAAGAGAAGTAACCTAGCTGAACCAAGAAGAGAGCCTAGATCTCACTGAAGGGGTAGTTACCCAAAGTCTTTAATGCAGCAAGTTGGGGATAGGGATGTGATGGAGACTGCTGGATCCTTTCATGGTAGCTCCTTCCAGAGTCTTTTTCTTCAGTAATCTAAGGTAGGATTGGTCTTGTCCATATTTCTCCTGAAGCTGGAAGCCAGAAATACCCAGAGAATTCTGAGCTTGAAGCAAATGGAGACCCAAAGGAAACAAACTTCTTTCTCCTACTGTTGCCAGCTCTGTCCAGCCTCTCAAGCAGGCTCAGGACATTGATTTTCACCAGTAAGGGGAGTCCCACATCAGTGAGCTTTGGGAATTGGGCTACACTTTCCTAATTGCGAGCCTGTTCTCAAAATATATTTTAAAATCTCTGTTCCAAAAGACTGCAAGAAAAAGATTAGCTCTGTGGCAGTTGGGTTGATGGAAGCCACCTTACTTCCAAGATCCTCTCTGACTGGTATGCAAATGAAACCAGGGACTAGAACAAGATTTAGATGAAGCAGGAAGATTCTCCATCCCTGATTTTATTGTGCATATCAGCTGCCTTCTTGTTAACTTCAAACTTTGCTGAACTCCCTACATGTGAAATATGAATAATAATACTGGTACTAGCTATTTCACAAGATTGGAGGAGAGCCCTATCTATAAAACTATATTACATGCTAATCAGGAGCTATTGCTACTACCTTACCTTCCTGGGCCAATCATAACAATAGAATATTTGAATGACCATCTGATTTTTTAAAAAAATTATTAAAGCCTTTTATTTGCAAAACATATGCATGGGTAATTTTTCAACATTGACCCTTGCATAATTCTGCAGTCCAAATTTTCCCCTCCCTCCCCTCATCCCCTCCCCTAGATGGCAGGTAATCTAATATATGTTAAATATGCTAAATATATGTTAAATCCAATATATGTATACACAGTTATACAATTATCTTGCTGTACAAAAAAAAATCAGATCAAAAAGGAAAAAAAAACTGAGAAAGAAAAAATGCAAACAACAATAGAAAGACTGAAAATGCTGTTCTGTGGTTCAGACTCAGTTCCCACAGTCCTCTTTCTGGGTATAGATGGCTCTCTTCATCACAAGATTATTGGAACTTGACTATCTGATTCTAAAAGGACCTTCACTACTACTGTAGGTCCCAGATAATTTGCTGTGGACACAGAAATCTGTCGCCTAGATTGTGTTGGGGAAACAAATTAATGCACATAGCCTAGAGCTCCCTCCTCCTCCTCAGACTTTGAGACTTGAATAGAGAATTAACTTTATATAATAGCTGGGTACCTCATGTGAGGGAATCTGGGCATGTACTGGGAACAGGGCAAACTCTCTTACACTTCTATTATACTGTGGTCACCTTTGTCTGGGAATTCTGCAAATAGCTTGGATAATAAGATGTAGCTCAAGCAAATCCAAAATAAAGCTAGCAGTTCCTTTTTTGTTTGGTGTGGGGGAGGATGAATGTTGGACCTGTTATTTCACCTCCCCCTGAGAAAATTCCAAACCATTCTGAAATGTATATAATCATAAAGAATTGCCTGGGATATTGAGAGTTTAAATAATTTGCCCAGTCTCAAATAGTTAGTCGGTGTATTCAATTTAGGTCTTTCTGTCCCCAAAGCCAGTCCTTTATATATAATTCCAGTATCCCACAGTAATTATAAAAGAAGAAATTAATGTGGCGAGGGGATGCCCTTTACTTTGATCCTGTCACCTAGGAAATGACTTCCTTACACATTATCATACCTTCTGGAGCCAAAAATATCTTCAATTAGAAACAATATTCAACAATCCTTCCTTATGCTCATCTCATACCTAGAACTTCATTTGTCCCTTAATTATTCACAATTTGGAGATTGGGAGTTGGAGGGAGAAGAGGATATCATTATTATTTTCCTACATCATACAGATTATCCAGATATCCACATAGGTGATTATCTCTATCCATCAAAAAAATTACCTGAGGAAGGGAATAATTGCATTTGCCATGTTGTTTAGTCTCTCATTTTGGAAGCTGGTTATTTTTTACTTTTTCATTCTGCCCCTGTGGAAAACAAACCTGGGGTTTGGGAAAGGTCTAGGAACATCTGTGTCCCCCCTAATCAAACTCTCTCGATCCACCTCTCACCTACTTAGCCCCTCTCCCCCTTCCCTTCACAGCTCTCAATCAAAGGCCTCTGTGCAAAGCCTTATGATCTTAGTAAATAGTTTAATTGGATTAGGCAAAAACGTAATAAAAACATAGCCAGCAGACAGAGGTATTTCAGAAATGGCAACCATCTCGGCTCTTTTCACCCCACCCCACTGGAACTGGCTCCCATTTCAGAACTGGAATAAAAAGATTGTCCAGGTGTTTAGGGAACAATCCCAACTCCTGCTGGTACAAAGAGTGGGTGGATTTGAAATGCTCACATAACTCATTGATTAACAGTGGGAAGAACTTTGGTCAGCCCGATTGTCTCATCTGAATGAGACCCCACTTGTTTCAGTTTTCTGTTACTGAAATGGGGATTTTTTCATTATATATAGAGAAAATCCATGACCATGTGTCCCTGTTTCTGACCTTCACCTTCAAAAGTTGTCCAGAGATAGCCATACATTGATCATGGCCCTCTGGGAAAAATCTCCAGAGCTTTCCTTCCTTAAAGCTTTCTGGGAGATGTAGTGTAAGGGAAAAGATTAAAAATCCCAGAAAAAAATATCTATTATATATAAATTATCCTACAACCTACAGGCAACAATAGGAGGCTGGTCCAGGCAAGTTTAGAGCCTTAGAGCCAGAACCTGAGTTGCTAGGAGCACATTTCTAAGAGAATTTATAGGGAGTGGGCAATCATTTGGTCCCCTGTTTCTGCAGAAAGAAGAATAACTGAACTCTAATTTAACATACTCATTATTTTTAATGAAATTATTTAACTGGGAACATATTATTCAACGAGAGCAGAAGGAGAAAAATTTAAAGATAATTGCATCTTGCAAAGAATCCTGGACTTGGATATTCCTTAGGGGCAAGATGAAGTCTGTTTGGATTGGGTCATAGACTTGATCACACCCTCTATGTCTGTAAAATGTCATCATGCTTTTTGGAATCACATGTGCAGGAGCTAGAAGAGAGTATTTCAATTAAACTTCCAGAGAATGAATCACTCAGGGGCAAAGAGAGCATCTCCATCTCTTCTCACCATTGCCACATTGGTCGGAAGGGTACTTTGTCAACTTTGGAGGGTCAGAGGATTTGGACTTTTTACTTATATGTTAGAAGCATTCACAGGACAACAACACAGCAAAGATCAGCAATTAAGGACAGACTAGATTTATGGGGTGGGGGGGACAAGTTTGAGGCTTTATACGTAGGAACATCTCGAGGACTCCAGCTAAAAGATTTACTCTTTGTTATCTTTTGTTACTTGTGCTCTCTCTGAACTTGAATCCATTTTCTCTTGGACTCTATATACTGGTAAAAGAGCATGTCACAGACTTTTTTTTTTGGGTAAGAATATGTTGTAACAACTGCTCTTACTATTAACAATCCTTAGGAAATAAATCTTTATAAAAGCTCTAATTAGTTTGGCTGACTAATTGATATTAAATGATAATCATCGGGGAAGTTCCCTGATGGGGGCTCATGAGTTACAGCTATAGAAAGAAGTCCCTCAATCCCTTATAATTAATTCTAAAGCCCTGAGAGGATGTAATAGCCATGCCCTGGAGACCTGATTCATGAATTGGGAAAGTGTCTCTAGATCATGTACAACATTGGGATATCAAGAGAAAAAAATGAAAAAGTTCCTGTCCTTGAGAAACTTAAAACATAATAAGGATTAATTTTAGAAGGATGATCAAAGGTAGATGATAGACTTGTTCACATGAGTTTTCTCTTTGGATCTTTCTCAGTTGATTCTTTCTATGCTTTTATGTGGGCAAATGAAAGAAAGGATTTACAGGAGCTCTTTGTTATCTTTTGTTACACATGCTCTCTAAATGAGTCCATTTTCTCCTGGACTCTATATACTAGTGAAAGACATTTATTTTTTTAGATAAGAATATGTTGTAACAACTGCTCTTACTATAGAAATTCTTAGGAAATAAATCTTTATAAAAGCTCTAATTGTGTCAGGCTGACTAATTGATATTAAATGATAATCATCAGGGAAGCTCCCTGATGGGGACTCATAGGTTACAGTAATAGAAAGATATCCCTCAATCCCTTATAACTAATTCTAAAGCCCTGAGAGGTCTTAGGCAGTTAAGTAGCCCAGTAGAAAGTACTGGAGCTGAAGTTAGGAAGCCCTGAATTTGAATCCTGCCATCTTTGTTACCGTGGGAAAGTCATATAAAAATATTACTTATTTTAGGTTGTTGTGAATATAAAATGAGATATTTGCAAGGCACTTTGTAAATCTCAAAGTGTTCCATAAATGCTAGTTATTGCTATTATTAGTCATCAAACACACTAATTTCAGCATCATTGCATTCATAAGAAAGGGCCTGACTGCCACTTCATATGGATTTTACATACCTACATGGAATCACCGAAGAGCCTTTATTCAACTGTTTTTAGATTTTATTGAATACATTAACTAACATCTTGGACAACTCAACCATTTGGAAGTTCAGTGACTCTCAAAAAGTAGGGTGTATGTCATTAATCAATGTTTTGAGGATGAGAAGTGGGTGGTAACTAAACATAACGCATACTCCCCTTTGTTCTCAGGCATCCTGACTCTGCCCCTGTGGACATATTCTGTTCTTAGGTAATGGAGACTTTAACTACATAACATTTCCTAAGCTTAGATACCCTCCCTGGGTCTCAACTTCCTCGTTTACAAAAAAAATTCTTTTATACTATAAGATCCCTACAAAATACAAATCATATGAATCATATCTATGTTTTCCCTCAATTTAAATGTACATATTACGGTTTTATTCTATTTCTCTACATTTATACATGTATTCTAGATATTCCTACATATTCTTTTTATTTCTATTTAAAATTTCTTGTGATCTGATTATAAAAGTAATAGACTGTGATTTTGATGGCTATGTGGACAATAAAACCACCACAACTGGTAAATGTCTGTTAGGTGGTACAGAGAATAAAGTCAAGAAAACACATTTTTCCTGAATTGAGATCCAGCCTCAGACACTTATAAGTTGTGTAACCCTGGACAAGTCATAGAACCTGTTTGCCTCAGTTTCCTCATCTGAAAAATGAGCTGGAGAAGGATATGGGAAACTACTCCAGCATCTCTACCAAGAAAATCCCAAATGAGGTCACACAAAAAGTCAGGCCTGATTGAAATGACTGAACAATACAGAGATGCAAATCATATTCTAATACTCAAAGAATTCACAGTCTGGAGCACCAGAAGGTACCCATGAAAAGATAGCAGGATAGGGAAGAGAAGGAAGTTTTAGCTGGAGAGGAAAAAGCTCTAGATGTGGAGTTAGGAGAGTTTGTGGCTGTAGGCAAGTCACAATTACTATTTTTGCTTCAGTTTCTTCATCTGTGAAATACTGGTGCTGGACTGGTGTGATCTCTGATGTGTCTTTTCTACCTCTGCATCTAAAATTGGAGTTTTATTTATTCATATATTTTATTAAAGCTTTTTATTTTCTTTTTTTTATTAAAGCTTTTTATTTGTATAACATATGGAGGGGTAGTTCCCCAGCATTGATCTTTACAAAAAGCTTTTTGTTTTCAAAAGATATGCATGGACAATTTTTCACTATTGACCCTTGCAAAACCTTGTGTTCCAGTTTTTCCCACTCTCCCCCCAACCTCTCCTCCAGATGTCAAGTAATCCAATATATGCTAAACATAGTAAAACTAATATTAAATTAAAAAGGTTTTATACAAACAAAACTAATGCAGACAAGATTAGGAGGGAAGCAATAAATTGGGAAATCATCCTTACATTTAAGGGTTCTGATAAAAGCCTCATTTCTAAAATATATAGAGAATGACTCATATTTATAAAAATTCAAGCCTCTCTCCAATCGATAAATGGTCAAAGGATATGAACAGACAATTTTCAGAGGATGAAATTAAAACTATTTCTAGTCATATGAAAAGGTGCTCCAAATCACTATTGATCAGAGAAATGCAAATTAAGATAACTCTGAGACACCTGTCAGGAAAAGATAATGACAAATGTTGGAGGGGATGTGGGAAAACTGAGACACTGATACATTGTTGGTGGAACTGTGAACGGATCCAACCATTCTGGAGAGCAATTTGGAACTATGCTCAAAAAGTTATCAAACTGTGCATACCCTTTGACCCAGCAGTGTTTCTACTGGGCCTATATCCCAAAGAGATCTTAGAGGAGGGAAAGGGACCCACCTGTGCAAAAATGTTTGTGGCAGCCCTTTTTGGAGTGGCTAGAAACTGGAACCTGAATGGATGCCCATCAATTGGAGAATGGCTGAATAAATTATGGTATATGAATGTTATGGAATATTATTGCTCTGTAAGAAATGACCAGCAGGAGGATTTCAGAGAGGCCTGGAGAGGCCTTGCATGAACTGATGCTGAGTGAAACGAGCAGAACCAGGAGATCATTATACACGGAAACAACAATACTATATGATGATCAATTCTGATGGACGTGGCTCTCTTCAACAATGAAATGTTTCAAACCAGTTCCAATTGTTCACTGAAGAGAGCCATATACACCCAGAGAGAGGGATGTGAAATGTGGACCACAACATAACATTTTCATGCTCTCTAATGATGTTTGTTTGCATTATCTTTCCCTTCTCAGATTTTTTTTTCTTGTAGATCCAATTTTTCTTGTACAGCAAGATAACTGTGTAAATATGTATACACATATTCGATTTGTCAAGTATTTTAACATAATTAACATGTTACTTCCTGCCATCTGGGGAGGGGTGGGGGGGAAGGAGGGAAAAATTTGTGACAGAAAGCTTTGCAAGGGTCAATATTGAAAAATTGAATATTGAATATGCAATATTGAAAATGCATTATTACCCATGCATATGTTTTGCAAATAAAAAGCTTTTTTTTTGCTGTGAAATTGCTGAGGCAATTGGGGTTAAGTGACTTATCCGGGGTCACACAGCTAGGGAATGTTAAGTGTCTGAGATCACATTTGAACTCAGGTCCTCCTGACTTCAGGGCTGGTGCTCGATCCACTGCACCACCTAGCTGCCCCAAATAAAAAGCTTTAATAACAAAAAATAATAAATTGTAAAATTATGTTAAATCCAATATATACATACGTATTTATACAGTTATCTTGCTGCACAAAAAATGAGATCAAAATGGAAAAAACAAGAAAGAAAATAAAATGCAAGCAAACAACCACAAAAAGAGTGGAAATGCTATGTTGTGATATACCCTCAGTCCCCACAGTTCTCTCTCTGGGTGTAGATGGTTCTCTTCATCACAAGATCATTGGAAATGGCCTGAATCACCTCATTGTTGAAAAGAGTCACGTCCAACAGAATTGATCATTGTATAATCTTGCTGTGTACAATGATCTCCTGGTTCTGTTCATTTCACTCAGCATCAGTTCCTGTAAGTCTCTCCAGGACTCTCTAAAATCATCCTCCTGATCATTTCTTACAGAATAATAATATTCATAACATTCATATAGCATTACTCGTTTAGCCATTCTCCAACTGATGGACATCCATCAGTTTCCAGTAAAACTGGAGTTTTTTGAAGGAGAACTAGATGAATAATTATTCATCGGTCCTGGAGAGAGAACAAAATGGAAATCAACTCTCCATCACACCCTCCCCCCTTTCTCCTGCTTGTAATGGGGATGGATGGGCAGTGCCTTAGGCTTTCAGTTGCCAGCCTCTCTCAGACTAATTCTATTTGCCAGGCTGCTCAGTACTTCATGAGGATATAGGCTCTGGTGAAAGTAATAGAACAGAGAACCGGCCGTACATCTACATTCAGGCAGGAGGGGATCCTGGAATTACAGACACCAAAGACCTATCCATCTTCCTCCCAAATAATGCTCAAAAGCTGGATAGGGAGTAGTTTTTTCCTCCTCCTCCTCCCTCCCCCACTCATGTTCAATCTAAAAGAATGCATGGGAACAAAGACGCATAAATTGCTGGTGATGAAAGAAATTTGTTCAGGGTCTAGGGCACACTGAAGATATTATTTATCTTCATATAGTATAAAGATTACCCGTTGGACTGCCAAGGTCAGTGAGTTTGTCTCCTGGTAACAGTTTGATAAATTTGAGCTGAATTAGTTAAAATTGCTCTGAGGCACAAAGTTTCCTTTGCATTAAAAAATAGGAGAAATTTTCTAGAGTCTTGTTTTTATTTAATTGTACCCCCCTCATTAACAACTACTTTTCTGTAGAGAGGAAAGAGTGAGTAGAGCATGAATACGAAGGCCAGCCTTCTTATAAAAGAAAAATAAAATTGGAACAAGAGCTGGAAAAAGCTTTTCATCAACATTTGGTTTGATACAGGCAGTTATCGCCAATAGGGGATAATTGTGTGATAATTGGCTATTTTCTCTGTAAGGTGGGATGATTTTTTTTTATGATTATGATGATCACTATTTTATAAAAGAATAACAAACAAAGAAAGCATCCCCCTGCTGGAAATAGTCCATGCTAACCAGTGTGTCTCTGTGCCCAGCCCTGAGGATCTAGGAGTCTTGAATTAAGGATGCTGGGCCAGTCTGTCGGTGTTTGGGACTGAAAATAATTTACAAAACAAAAGTCTGACCTTCCCATAGAAAGAGGCCGTGGTTCATGGTTAGGGAGGCTGGTAGGGAATTTATGGAGTTAATTATGAAGATGGGTTTATTACATGGATAAAGCCCCCATGGCCAGGACTGGGCCATTGACACTGAGCTAGGGGACTTGAGTTCTTTTGTGGCTGGAATGCAGTGGGACTTCCCAAAGGCTTGAAAGAATGACTAGAATGTCTTCTATTATTGTGATTTCTCCTCCTGGACTCGAGTGAATCTTCCCAAGCTGCTGTGATGGGATGGGCCCGCAGCAGGCACTGAGGGGGAGCAGGCAGACCCTGCCCCCTCCGTGGCTTAGGCAAGCATGCAACAATACCTGTCTAACACATGCGTGTCAGACAAAGCTGTCGTAAATCTTGAAGCCCAACAGGAAAATTAATGAGCACGGCACAGAGCAGGACCCTGTCAGCTCCATAATAGGGCTGTGGGAGGAAGAATTCTGCTGCTTCCCTCTGGGCATTAAGGGCACCTCAGAAACTGATGCTTTGTGGTCATTATCCAATTATAACTGCTTTTTGCTCTGAAGAATTTAGTCATTTATTGCTTTCAATTCATCCAGGGGAAACAGTGGCTGTTGGTGCATCTAGGGTGATGCTGCTGAGTCTCTTTTTTTGGAAACAAATTCTTGGGTAGAGAATGTCACATCTTAACTTGGATTATTTTGGGATATTAAATATAAAAACAAGACAAAAATTCCCCCAACACACAAATAATAAAACCTAAGCCATCTTGTTTTTTCTAACATCCTCAGAACATGAAAAGGGATTCTTTTTTTCCTTTATATAAAGAAATGGAGGTAGGAAACCAAAGTCATTTGTTGAGGACTATTTATTCCATGATGGGGGAAAATGTCTTGGATTTCTGCCTTCCTACTGGGATAAATCCACACGGTTTAAGGACATTTACAGTCTATCAAGTAATTCTACAAACCAAATAGTCCTTCTCTTTTCACTCCTTCCTCTTTCTTCATTTCTTCATCTTATTTGCAGGGTCTTTATCCTCCTCTTGCCCCTTAAATAAAGTTGTCTTTTACCTGACCCTTTTTTCCCTTTACACACCCATTCTTTTAGTAATTTTCTCCACTTGCTTCCCCTTCCCTCCCCTGGACCCTCGTTGACTTAGTAAAAATGAGTGGATATAAAAACTCAAGGGTTTCCTTTTTAGATAACATTTAAAAAAAGATTTGGTGTGATTAAAAAAAAACCCAACTGTATACTCTGTATTTTTTGCTGCAAGATATTTCATATAATATTTATCAAGGAAAAAAGAAAACACTGATAAAAAATATCCACTTGTCTGTCTGTCCTCAAACCTTCTCAAAAGTTCTGGCTGCTGAAGGTCATTAGGGCAGGATGACACAAAGCTAGAGGATGATTGTGTGTGTGTGTGTGTGTGTGTCTGTGTGTGTGTGTGTCTGTGTGTGTAATGACAGAAGAGGGTTTTTTAGGTCAGGAAAGATACCTGACCCTGTTGTCAACAATGCCAGTCCAATTCCCTGAACACCAGTTGCTGGGAGGATTCTGTGATTCAACAATGCTTCCTTGCACTCTCTCATTCTTTCCATAAGTTCATAATTTCTTTCTTTTCTTCTCCCTTTCCCTTCTATCTAACCCTCGGGCTTCTACTGGAAAATAGATATATTTTCCTACATACCTATTGGGTGGGGAAGAGCACTGGTCAAACAAACAGACAAAGAAGGACATTCTCAGTGTGATTTGTTCAGCACTGAGAGGCTCAAATGACTTAAGTTCTCGTCCTCTGACTTGTCACCTGCAACTAAAATAATTCTTTAAAAAGGCCTGGAGGTGTGTGATTTTAATTGGGTCAATAAGGCATTATGTAATCTTGCAGGGATAACACATTAGCTAACTAACTTATTAGAATAGGTGACTTTTATCTAATTAATCCATCAGTCTCTTACTAAAATTCACATTTACTGAGCAGAACCAGGAGAGCAGAACCAGCAACAGCAAGACTATACGATGATCAATTATGATGGACGTGGCTCTTTCCAACAATGAGATGATTCAAACCAGTTCCAATAATCTTGTGATGAAGAGAGCCATCTACACCCTGGGAACTGAAGGTGGATTACAACATAGTATTTTCCCTTTTTGTTGTTGTTTGCTTGCATTTTATTTTCTTTATCATTTTTTTCCTTTTTGATTTTATTTTTCTTGTGCAGCAAAATAATTGTATAAATACATATGCATATATTGGATTTAACATATATTTCTGCTATGTTTAATATATATTGGATTACTTGCCATCTAGGAGAGGGGATGGGGGGAAGGGAGAGGGAAATTGGAACAGAAGGTTTTACAAAGGTCAATGGTGAAAAATTATCCTTGCATATGTTTTGAAAATAAAAAGCTTCAATAAATAAATAAAAATTCACATTTATATAAGATTTTAAGATTTTTAAAGCACTTTTCTCAGAACAATGCTGTGTGGTGGGGCAAGTACCTCCTTTTAAAATGAGAAAACCGAGGTTAGTTTAGTAAAGGTAGGATTTTTCCCAGGAGCATCCTCACTCCTACCCCATCTCATACTTGCAATGGCAGGCTTTATCCCAGAGTCAGTGACTAACTGAAATTCCAGGGCACTTTATGGGTTTGCTCTTTTAAAATTCATGAGCCTTAAGGAGCAAACACTGATTTTTCTGTCCTCAAGTCTCATGGGTGCCCACCAGTGTGTTATAGACACAAGGAGACCAGTAGACACAAATGCTTAAAGCAATTTACTAAGATGGTGTAGTAACAGCTGCAGCTACAAAACATTCCCCCACCCCCCAACCAGAGGCACATTTCCCCATACCCTGAGTATGGTGGGAAGTGAGCTGGCACTACAATGGTAATAAGTACCTGTGAGAAGCATAGGAAGACCAGGACAATTCAAGCCTCCAGTCCACAGGTCCCATGTCCTTTTGTTCCTTGTGATGTCTTCAGGCTGCTCTCTACGGCCACAGAGTTTCCACTTGGCTGCTCAGCTGGGCTTTCTTGATGGCCAAAGCTATCCATTTCTTGAATCTGTGCTACTTCCACTGACTCAATCTTTCTGTGTCTTGTTGGCCATCATGTCTCTTGATAGACAGGTAAACTCCAGTGCAAGATGGCAAAGCCCATAGACAGGGAGAGAAACCCCCCACCTTGCCCCCTGGTAGAGCTGCAGGGTCCCACTCCACAAAGGGACCTTCTGCTGCAATTGTTCCTCCACTGCTTTCACAGCTGGCAGATTTATCATTTAATAACAACCCAAGAAGTATTCTTTGTATAGCCAATGGAAAACTGCTTCCAATTTCATCAAGGAAATTCTTTCACACTTCATAAAATTCATAAAATAAAGCAAAACTTTTTTGTTTTGTACTTTTCAACACACTAACACCTTACATAATTTTCTCTTACTTTCTGTGATTATATCAATTAGGCTAGGGGAAGGATGAGAGGGAAAGCAACTAACACCCCAGCTTCATAAGTATCAGAGACTCAATTCAGACTCAGTATTTTTGGCTCTAAGGTCACTGATCTTTCCATGATACTATGGAACATTATAGGAAGAACAAAACCGATTTGTGATGATAAGGAGACACATTTATTGCAAGAGGCACTTTGTCATAGAGCACATAAAAAAGTCCAGAATTTTGTCAACCATTATATTTTTAAAATATCAAGTGAGTTTTGCCTATATAGTAATAATAAATACTCTCAGGTAGTTGTGATATTAAATATTGAGTTTATTGGTTTTGTATGTCTTTAAGACATATTTAACATTTGATTTCAGAATGTAATTAAAGTGAAATTTTTTTTTCCACTTGGGAGATGTTTTGTAGACAAGAAGTTTCAGAAGAGTTATCAAGGAGTCATTTCAGTTAAATACCTAAACTCAGAGTGCTGATTCAATAACTCAGATTTCTTTAGCACTTTCAAAAACCACAACTATTGAAAGATGGCTAATACAGAGTCGTTATGAGAAGAACATTTTGTCTTTGAACTTTTGAAACCTCTTATTTTTTCCTTTTTTTCCCCTCAAGTTTTATCAATACCCTTAGCTTTTTTTTTTATCCTAGACATTTCCTGATATTGCTACTCACTGAACCCAGCTCTGCAACAATGAATAGTGAAACTAAACTGAAATGAAAATATCTGTGATGACAATATGTGGGACATTCTGTATCCCTTGTCCTCCAACTTTCTATGGAGGCACAGGAAGTACATTTCATCATCTGTTATCTGGGATCAAGCCTGGTCATTGCAATTAATCTGAGTTGGGATGTCTGAGTGTTGCTGACATTTTTGTGGTTATGGCCAAATATATTGCTCTCTGATTTCTGCTCACTCTATTCTGCATTAGCATGCATGTCTTTCCATGCTTTTCTGAACGCCTCCTATTTGTTATTACTTATAGTACTCCATCATTTTTATATGCTATAATTTCTTTTTAAAATTTTTCTTTTTTTTAATTGAAGCCTTATATTTTCAAGGCATATGCAAGGATACTTTTTCATCATTGACCCTTGCAAAACCTTATTCCAGTTTCCCCTCTTCCCCCCATCCCCTCCCCTAGAAGGCAAGTAATCCAATATATGTTAAACATGGCAAAAATATATGTAAATCCAATATAGGTATACATATTTCCACAATTATCTTGCTGCACAAGAAAAATCAGATCAAAAAGGAAAAAAATGAGAAGAAAATAAAATTTAAGTAAACAACAACAAAAGAAGTGAAAATGCTATGTTTTGATCCACACTCAGTTCCCACAGACCTTTCTCATCAATACAAGGTCAATGGAACTGTTTTGAACCATCTCATTGTTGAAGAGGGCCACGTCCATCTGAATTGATCATCATATAATTGTCTAGTTGCTGTGTACAATGATCTCCTTGTTCTTATGCCATAATTTCTTAAGTCATTCTCCCAACTGATGGACACTCATTTATTTTCCAGACTATAAAAGTTAATATTTTGGTATATAATAGGACCATTTTGGTGATCTCTCTGGACTATAGGCCCAGTAATGGGGTTATCAGTGAAAATCATGAACATTTTAGTTAAATTTCTTGCTAATTCCAAACCGTTCCTCAGACTGGATGGACCAATTCAGGATTTGACCAATAACACCTAATGCAATTATCTTTCCACAGCCTCTTCAACATTGACAATTTGCATATTTTATCATCTTTGTCGATTTTCTGGGTATGAGATGCTGTTTGAATTTGCATTTCCTTTAATTTTAGTGATCTGAGGCATTTTTTCATGTGGTTGAGAAGCATGTCGAAGACTTTGCCTTAATTTAGAAAGAAATTATCTATTAAATACATGTAACTTTCACTTTTTTCTTATATTATTAAGATGAAAGAATTTACACACACTTACTTGAAAAAAAATGCTTCCTTTTCTGTCCACTGCTCTCTTACATTCTTCTATGGGTGCTCTTCTCTGTTAACTGTTCTCTCTCAACTTTAAAAGTTTCTGCATGCTGCATTTTGTTCTTTCCTTGCTTCTATAGCTCATGTATCACAGGATTGAAAGAATTAAAAATACTTTTGAAATCCATAGGTTATTGGTTCAAGCAATAAAATAGTAGGCTAATGTACCTGAGACATAATTAAACTCCAGAATTCAGGATAAAGGTGAAAAATGAAAAAAAAATCCTATTTAGTTCATCTTAAATGTAAGTGATAATCATATTTTACCACTGTGATGAGAATTATAGCAGTGAGGAGGACAGAAGAAAAATTGTATAATTAGGGACACAGAGAGATAATGGGATGTATTGCAACTTGGACTATGGAGAACTGGGAAGATGGCATTCAACCAGTCTAGTTAATAAAATTATTAACTATGTGGCACCATCTAGGGAGGAAATGGTGCTTCCATGCTAAGTCTTCATGGAAGAGAGGCAGCATCATATAGTGCATATACAGGGAGTCTTGGTGGAAGAAAATCTGGGTTTAAATCCCATTCTTGAAACATATTGGCTATATGACACTGGGCAAGTTACATTATCTCTCAGTGACCCAGACAACTCCTTGACAGAATTTCTTAACCTTTTCTGGGTCCTGGACCTCTTTAATAATCTTGTAAAGCCTATGAACTCTTCAGAATAATATTTTCAAATGCACAAAAAAGTCAAATATATTGAAATATAATATCAATTTTTAAAAAAATTCATGACTCCAACAACCACTGCTTAAAGATATTATAAATTTGCATTATAGAGAGAATTTCCTCAATGAGAGTTCCCTATACTAATGAAATCATAAGCCTATACCTTTCTCTTGAAAAATCGCTATGCAACTGCCCCATATAGGTGTTGTTCTGCCATTATCTATCTGTCTATCTATCTATCTATCTATCTATCTGTCTATCTATCTATCTATCTACCTACCTATCTATCCATCTATCTACCTCTTAATTTATTTAATTTTGGTGGAACCAAATGATTAGATTAGGCAGGGTATGTCTGTGGACCCCTTCTTGCCTTTTTAAACTTTTAGCTCATAATTAGCAAATACCTATCATATCTATTCACTTCACCTTTTTCATGTCTAATATATTTCTTTTTTAGTCATTTAAAAAATATGCCTGGGAATTTGTCACTTTCAATGACATTTTAGGCATATCAAATGTGGTCACAGTATTGCTGTAGGAAAAAAATGATTTTAATCAAATTCTTTGGGTGTGAGTTGGCAGGGACCTCACTTCAAAAAAATTTCCTTGCTGAAACAAGGAAACACACCCATTTGCTTCCCTTTCATTCCTCTGTGAAAATCTCCCATGCAATATGATACTTATTCATAAATATTTTCCTTATGAACTGTGGGAAAGAAGTTGTGAGTAGCTTTGACTCTTTGATAAGGTTAGGTTTGGGGACAGGCTGTCACTGAAACAATGAACACAAAAGCAAGTAAACCCTCGGGACCGTGGACAGAGCTTGTCAGCCGCAGTGGTCACAGTCCTTGTTCTTCCATGTCCTAAGGGAGCAAGGAAAGGATGGAGAATTTTTGAGATTCCTTTCTTCTAACTCTTCATTGTTGATAATCGATTTCTGATCATTGAGGGATGGATTTGCTTTGTAAAAACTGCATTTATTTTTCCCCTAAAGAGTCCTGTTTATCTACACTGTATCTTTCTGTTGAGTACAGATGTACATGGATTTTAGAATTTAATGGTCACTTCCCCATAGATTTGACCTCATTAGTGTAATTCTGAAGAGGTTATCCTATTTCTAGGACTTTCCATTGCATCAGATATTAAATATTAGCAACATTCCTCTGGCAAAGCTTGCCTGATGTATTTGGAAATTACTCATGCAATCTGCTGACTAATAAAGTAGAGAAACAGATGGTAGAGAGTTTTGGGGAAGGGGTAATGGTGGAGTGGGGAAGGCCATCAGAATAATTAGGAATGAAAAGTTCTCACAGTTACGTGAAGTCACAAATGAAAGCTTTATTCAGTTTTCTGTCTTGGTAAAGGGTATCTACTCAACAGATGGCTACCCAGCCCCTTTCTGAAGACCCCAAGTGATGGAGCATCTTTTAATCTATGAAGGCTCTGGACAACTCTAGGAAGTTTTCCCTCCCACAGCACCAAAGTCTGCTTCTGCAGCTTTCGCCCAAAATTCTGATTTCTGTCCTTTGGGACTAGGCAGAATAAATGTAATAGCCCTCCACGTACTTGAAGACAGTTATAATGTTCCTCCTAAATCTCCTCTTCTGTATATTTTTGGTTCCTTTAACTGATGATCATATGACATAGTAGCCAATCTAGTTGTTCCAGCTTGTTAAAAATCCTTCAGATGTGCTCTGAAGGGCAAGACACAGCAGAATTGCCACTTTTTCTTTTCAGAAAACATGGACTCTATTCATGGAGCAGTTTTGGTTGCTATGTCTCATTGCTGACTGAGTATGTGGTGCTCTCAAAAACATCTTTTTCACTTTTCACTTGCTATTGTCCCCCCATTTAAATTTAGATGGTTGACTTTTTGAACCCCAATGTAGGACTTTACATTTGTCTCTACTGAATTTTATCTTTATTACATTCAACTCAAAGTTGTCACCTGTACGGAACTAAAGTGGAATGGGAATTAGATCATCAGGAATGTAGCCCCACTAGATACTCTATTTCTCTTTTTGATGACTGGGGAATTATCACTTGCCATTTATTTACTTATAGGATTATTTATAATTTAAAAAAAATATATATGTATATATATAATTTGAGCTGGAAACCCCCCCCCAATTTTACAGATATAGAAACCGAGGCTCAAGGAAGTAGTGATTTACATGAGGTAACACAGGTACTAAATGGAAAAGTCCATATTTGAACCTAGGTACCCTTGACTCCAAATTCTGCAGTCCTCCCACTGTATCATGTTGCTTTCATACTATTTTGGAAATTATAAAACTCATTTAAGAAAGTTAAAACTGGAGTGGAAGAGTTTCAAAGCATTTGTGCAATAGGAATGAAGACACTATGAGGTAATTATCAGTGATAAGATGATAAAATTATCATTTACAAAAAAATGAAAAAAAATCACTATGTAAAGACTGCAAATATGGATAATACGGAAATGTTTTGCATGATTTCACATGTATAATTGATATGATACTGCTTGAGTTGTAAATGAACAGAAGAGGGTCAAGTGGAAAGAAGAGAATTTAGAACTCAAAAATGTTAAAAATAAATGAATCTAAAAAAACCCAAAGACTGAATAGAGTGAAAACTTTTGAAAATGATAAGAAAATTAGGATTCAGTACATTTTGAAGTCTAGAGCTATAATTATTTTAAAGACTAAGAGCTATGAGTTGAAAATAGATTTTTAATTATGTGAAACATAAAGGGACATACTTGTGTAATCCAGAAGTTTAAGAATGAAACCTATATGCAATGCATATATATATGTACATATATGTAAATATGAATCAGCACTGTCAAGATGAATGAGATAAAGTCAGCAGAGAGCTTTTCCATGCAAGATTAAGTCAAAAGCTTGGGGGCTGAGGAAGAAAGATGATGTTTATAGAAATAAAACCCATTGGAACCAACTTCTACTCTAAATCTCAGGAAAAAAACAATACAGAAACTTACTATGTATGAATGTATACCAGTCATTTAACCTCTGGGACTTACTTACCTCAGTTTCCCTATCATGAAAATGAATGGGTTGGAAGAAGTGACTTCTAAGAACCATCCGTTCTAAATCTGAATAGTGATTTTTTTTTTAAATTTTCTCAATGCAGGAAATGGGTTGAGCTATTTCTTATGAGACTAAAGCACTTTAAAATGATCAGGAAATCATATTCTTTTATTACATGTATGAAATATAAAAACAAATTAAACACACACAATATATATATGTATATATATATTTTTGCAAGGTCCACAGGACCTTAGAAAAATATGTTCTGTATACGAAGTGATAGAATGCAATTCTTACAGCATTTAAGTTCATTTTTGTATACTCAAGTACAGAAGAGGCTGTAGGTAGTGTTTAAAAGGATTACAGAAGATGAATAATGACAAAATTGGTAATTATTTGGTGAACTGTCACATACACTGGTGATAATAATGGAGAGACCATATATGCTGCAAATAAAGACATGGAGGAAAACCAGTTTAACATGGAGACAAACATTAAGCACAGAAATAAAATAAATTCTCTATCCACAATCATTTTTGAATTGCTGGCTTGTGCAGTTGAATAAGTGGGCTTCTCTTTAAGGTCTGTTTTATTTTATCTGGGCAGAGTTCTTCTTTACTGATGATTATATCATCTTATTTTAAAGTCTTTTCTTGTTTAATTTATTTTTTTAAAAAAAGTTTCATCACAGCAAATATCTGCAGGATCTAAACACTGGTCTGAAGTTGGGACTTCAGTGCAAACACATTTACTTTTTAAAGATTGCATCTTCAGAAAATTTCTCCAAGTGGTCAGTGGACAGCTTCTTTTACTGTCAAATTTCATTCCACACTTAGAGGGTGTTGATGGGTGCTTCAGTTCCTGTAGTTTCCCCACCCACCAATGCTATCTTCTTTCCCTTCTCTCAGTAAAAACTCCAAACTTCCACAAAACAAAGTGGTAGGCAGTAAAGTGCTTTATACAAGGAAAGATTATTTACACGTGGAGAGGATCCATTTAACACCTTACAGACCAAAGTTCATACGCAGTGAACAAAATAAGGCTCTTTTAAGAAATACCTTTGTTGACTCAGGGTCCTTGGGGTGCTTAGCTAGAGTCCTGCTAATGACTTTAAATAGCATGAAATGCAAGCAACATCTTGGATGCTGGTAGGTCTTAGACATATACTCTTAATGGATAACTGTAAAATATTATGATGCTATTATAGTGCTTCCCCATCATATATAAATTTCAGAATCAGTCCCATAGAGGCCAGTTATCAACACCTTGTTTAATTTTCTCTTTATGCAAATAATCATCAACTTTTCCCAAAGAAGTTATCATATAACTTAAATATTTGCCAAAGAAGGGATCAGATGAAACCTATTACAATACTTCTCTATACATTTTGGCACTTTTTAAATATTCCAGTTTCATTTTGGGGGTCTCCTTTCCATTAAGTTTGCATTTTGGGCATTGAAAAAATGCTGTTGGGGACCACACACCTTTGCTGTTACTTGCAATCTCTTTTGAGAATCTCCATGACTCTTCTTCCGAGAGCTGGTTTCCAGTGCTGAACAAAACTCTTCATATTTACAACTAGTCTGCCTGTTTTTACATCTTCATGGCCCGCGATAAGGTACTCCAAACCTAAGGGTTGAGAACAAGATAAAGAAGTATGCAACACGAAGCCTTATACTGAAAGATAAAGACAGACCAATGACTCCATTCTCCTCAGTGGGAGCAAGGCCCATCAGATGGGTGCCAGGAAAACCACTGATCTGGACCACATAGTTAGCAGGTACAGAACTCACCATTCAATGAACAGACCAGAGCATCTGAATAATACATAAAAGCGTGATTTTTCCTAAATAATCATTGACTTTGCATTAGCTTAAAAATAATGACTGAATTTTTTAAAAGTATGCCATTTTGGGTGCCCTAGTTTGTTTTCTTGTATTTTGTACTTTAACAACACACACACACACACACACACACACACACACACACACACACACACGCTGTGAAGTTTACAACAATTATGACTAGGGATTCAGATACCTCAAAAATAAATTGGCTAGAGCATGTCTGGACCTCTGAGAGCCTCTGAATGTGGAAACAGCAGAACACCAAAAAGCTCTTTTGTTTTTCTTATTGCTGTTACAGATCTAGTCATTCATTCGCTGTTGATTCAAATAGCATTTATTGGGTGCTTGGCACCAAACTGGGTGCTGGGAGGGATAAGAAAGGGGCTGATATGGTTTCTATTGCAACAAGTTTAAGATCTAATTGGGCAGACAAAATACACATAGATGAATCTGCCAAAGAGGAAAAACAAAAACATGACAAAGGCCTTTTGAATAATTTTTTCTGAATAATTGCTATATTTCCAACTGTGATGAACTCAGTTGACTCTAACTTAGCTTGGCAGAAGCCTGGTTAGGAAGTAGTCCACTTCCTGGAGGGAAGTCAAAACAAAAGTTACACCATTTTTTTTGTATTTACTTAAAAAAAGATTAATGCCTTTAGTTTTTACGTCTTACTCATTTTCAAATATATCCTTCCCCACCCCTCAGCCACCCAGCAAGCCCTCTCCTGAACAAAGATTAAAAAAGGAATAAAAAAAATCTGGTTTAATAAAACCGACCACTACATCAAAAGCCTCTGATGACACATGCAACATTCCCCACACATAGTCTCCCCACCTCCATCATGAAAGGAGGGAAAACTTTTTAAAAGTCAGGGAAAGCTTTCCTCCTGTGGTACTTGCCGCTTTCATCTCAGGATAACTGCATTTCTTGAGGGGGAAGAGCCCTTGCTGCCATCTGCACCCTCCAGCCTGTGTGTTAAAAGGAATCCCCAGAAAAACATCCCCGTCAAAGACTTCAGGTGAGGGGAGTCATGCCCCCAGGAATGGCAAGCCAGCATCTACCCGCTGGCCCTGGGCCTTTGCTTTGCAGCTGCAAAGCAGCCTCATCTCCGCTTGACCCCCAAGCTCCTCAGACGTTCCAGGGTGGTTGGGCTCTGGCCAGCGGGACATTTAGCTTGGGCCTTGAGAGCTCGGACAGCTCCTGCTAGCTGCCATCTTTTTTTTTTATCCCTGGAACCAATTACCGCTGGAGGTACAGGATAATAGCTCCTCATTTATACCTGCCACCGAAGTCCTCCTCTCGCCTTTATGACCTCGGGCTCTTTGCAGGGGACCAGAGCACCAGCCTGGGTTCTTAGGTCCTTGTTGCTCAGTCATTCAGCCACAGAGGACCCTTTCACAGTGTGCTAATGGGGTTTTCTTGGCAAAGATGGTTTGCCATTTCCTTCTTCGGTGGATTGAAGCAAGCAGAGTTAAGTGACTTTCCTGGGAAAGTCTCAGGCTACATTTGAACTCAGGCCTTCCTGATTCCAGGATCAGCGCTCTACCCACTGAGCCATCTAGCTGCCTCCTCTCAGCCCTACTTTGGTGGAAAGTTAGATGTGGTGTCTTCTACCTGAGAACCAGTTCACCGAGTCCAGAGAGGCTCTACCAGTCTCTGGACTTTAGTTTATTAATGTTTATTAGTACCTACCATATGCCAGGGATTATGCTAAGTACTGGGAATACCAAAAAAGAAAAAAAAGAAGCAAAAAATAGCCTTTCCTGTCTGATATGTAGAGGGCAGTCGTCTCAGAGGGAAGGCACTAAGGTTAAGGAGAACTGGGAAAGGCTTCTTGCAGAAAGTGGAGCTTCAGCTGAGACTCAGAAGAAGCCTGGAGGAGGAGATGAGGAGGGAAAGCGTTCTAGGCATGGGGAGACAACTAGGTGATGACTGTTTAAGGCACGAAAGGTTTGCAGTCTGTGCTGGTAGAATGAATACCAAACTGGGATGAAATCACAGATATGTAAGTATTTTATTAAAACGACCCAGACTTCCACTCCCTCTGCCACTATTAGAAGTGATAACAACATGAACTGATGCTGAGTGAAATCAGCAGAACCAGGAGAACATTATACACAGCAACAAGACTATACGATGATCAATTTTGATGGACATTGTTCTCTTCAACAATGATGTGATTCAAACCAGTTGTGCTGCGATGAAGATAGTCATATACATCCAGAGAGAGGCCTGTGGGAACTGAGAGTGAACCACAACACAGCATTTTAACGCTTTCTGTGAATATTTCCATGCATTCTGTTTTCCTTCTTAGGTTGTTTTTTTTTTCTTCTTTTCTTTCTAGATCTGATGTTTCTTGTGCAGTAAGATAAAGATAACTGTATAGATATGTATACATGTATTGTATTTATCATATAACTTATCCTATCTAGCATGTATTAGATTACCTGTCATCTAGGGGTGGGGGGTAGGGGGAGGGAAAGGAAAAGCTTGGGAAAAAAAGTTTTTTTTGCAAAGGTCAATGTTGAAAGGTCACTCATATGTTTTGCAAATAAAAAGCTTTATTAAAAAAAAAAGAAGTGATAACAGAAAACTGACTATCATTTAATTCTATTAAGAGAAACAGCAATAGTAAATAGTAAGTAAATAGATCCATACAGAGCAGAAGCTCTTTTTCCCCTGCTTATTGCTGTGAAAGCAAACTAAATCATTCTATTCTTCTTACATAGGTCAAGAAAGCTCCTGGGAGTTCTTATTTACCACTGGTTATGAGAAAGTTGAACAGATTAATTTCTTTTGATACGTAAGAAGGCAAGAGATTGGTTCCTAGTTCCATTTTCAGTAATCAAATGCTCTGTCTCTAAGCTTTCTTGAAATAATTGGATATCTAGTTTTCATTCACCAGCAATCAGTACCCATTCCCATCTTGGCGTGTTATGGACACAACAGATACACCGTCAATGCTTACCGAATGAATGTGTAAGTCTGTTCATTTACTTACATCAAACCCTGTTAATGGTGACCAAGGTGACTTCAGGAGACATGTAGGCACAGAAGGTTTCAGAATTTCCTTATCACTCTTTTTTGGCTCCAGTTTTTTGAGTTGTAAAAATGGAAAACACAGTAAAATAAAAGACCGTCTGGCTTTACTTTGGCCAGTTCCAATCTTTTCTTCAAAGGAAGTAAACATGTTTTCCAGAATTCTTTGAATAACTGCTCTTAGGTTTCCAATTGTGATGAACTGGGTTGATTCTTTTGAGTCAGTTTGGCAGAAACCTGATTAGGAAGTGCAGTCTACTTCCTGGAGGGTGGCTCAGATAGTTAGAACTTTTGTTTTTAATGCCTTCCTAAGAATCTGGGCATTTAAAAAAAAATCCTGGCATTGCAACAGAATTATTGCTGGTAGGAGCCTCAAAGACTGAAATCATTGAGCAAATAATACAACTTTAATTAATGATCTTTAGTTTCTGGAATTAAATATTTAATATTCTATTTTCTGATCTATTTAAATTTGTTCCCACTTAAATTATTGTTTTATCTATTTTAGATAATATTTTAAAAAGTATAATTTATCCTTTCCATTAGCAGAAATACATAGAATTTAGATGAAATTTTGCGATAGGGGCAACACCAACAAAATGAAAAGGAATTTCATAAGTTATTTTCTTCATTTTAATATTTTGGGGAAAATTCATTTAAAATTATTAGTATTATTATTTGATTATTGGTTTGTTCCTTTAAAGCTAGGAGTCTGAAGAACACAGAACTCTTAATATAACTTGAAGACTTGGCAATACTGGAACATAAAGGAAGCAACTGGTCCCAGCAATGGCATTCAAACAGATGATATTCACATGAACAAGGAAATGAAGAGAATTTTCCTGGAAATATTCCATGCCCTGCTCTCCCTCATCTTTTAGATACAATTTTATTTTCTGAGTCATAAGGAAATTGAAACATGTCCAGATTTTCCTCCACCAATATCCTCTCCCTTTTTTTTTTTAGCATCTGCTGTTTTTTGTTTGAAATTGAAATGATTATTTAATGAAAGACAAGATAAGGAATGAAGGGAGAACATCCCCCCTGAAGAAAGAGATGCTTCTTGCTTAAAAATAAATTAAATTTAAGTTTGTAGATGGAATTTCACATTTGGATTCCTTTGAGAAAAGACTTTAACCATGGTACTGCCATAAGACCTAGTTTTCACATGAAGAGTCCCCTTCCTTGACAGAAGGCACTAACTTGGCAAATTTGAAAATGTTTTATTAGTTTATGGGGCACAAAGGTGGAAACAAGAATTTTTTAAACATTAATTCAAGGTGAACTGATTAAATTGTTCCCAGAATTTCAAGGACAAGATGGATGCTTATTTAGAGATGTGGTTTGGAGACTAATAGTCATTATGACATCTCACAATTACACTTCACTGTTTATAAACTGTTTTCCTCATTATAACCCTGTCAGTAACATTATTTCTATTTTATAGAGGAGGAAACTACTGCTCCAAGGTCACAGCATTAACAATTGTCAGCCAGATCCTGAATCCATTAACTTGAAACTCTGTGGTTTTTCTCCATCTATATTAAGAGGGGCACATCTGTAGAGACTGAGTATGTATTCAAAATTTTTTTCTTTAATAAAACCAGATACTCACCAGGATTAAGGATTGGGCAAGTGCATCCTCTGTTGGTCCAAGACTCTGGGTAGAGTGTTCTCTTTCCCCGTAGAATCTTTAATTTGTTGGATTTCAACACTTTTTTGATCTTCACATTGACTTCTGCATGAGAGCCTTTATCATGAGCTGATAAAATCTTTATTTTTAGCACTGTATTGACCCAATTCCAAAAGAAGAAAAGCAAAAAAGGAATCATCATATACACAGTTCAAATTTGTGGAGCAATGAAAATATTAACTGTGGAGGAGTACAAAGGGTAAATATCAATGTTGAATATAGCTTTGATAATTTCTTTAAATATCATTCAGCTCCCTCCATTTGCAACTGAACCCATTCCCATTTGCCTATATGACATTATTCTGCTTTTGTGGAGAAGACATATATCACCAAGTTTTGGGAACCCAACATCTAAAGCTTGAATTTTACCAAACATTACATTGCCCAGAGAATCAAACATGAGGATATATACATTTCTTTTTGGGGATCTAGTCATGTATTTACTTTCATGACTGGCTATAAGCTCCTTGAGGAGGGGCTCTCATTTGCCTCTTTTTGTATTCCAGTTTCCAGCACAGTGTCTGGCACATAGCAGGCACTTAATAAATGTTGACTGATTGAATGAATAAATAGGCTTTAAATGTTGGATTCAGTTAACAGGTATTTATTAAGGGCTTGTTATAAGCCAAGCACTGTGCTAAGTGGCTGGGGATGCAAAAAGAGCAAAAAGCAATCCCTCAAGAAGCAAACTTTCTAACGGGGGAGATAACATAAGAATAGCTCTGTACATACACAATGTGTCTAAGTAGATCAGGGAAGTTCAAGGATACTGTCACTCAGTGAATGTGATGATGAGATCAGGGATACTGTCACTCAGTGAAAGTGAGATCAAAGGTACTGTCACTCAGTGAAAGTGATGATGAGATCAGGGATACTGTCACTCACTCTAAGTGACAATAAGATCAAGGATACTGTCACTCAGTGAAAGTGATGATGAGATCAAGAAGGTCTGTGCTTATAAGTGTGGAGAGGAAGTATTATCCAGGAGAAATATTGCCAAGGTAGAAGATAAAATAAGACTTAGTAGTGGACTGGATAGATAGGATGAGAGGACTGGAGGGTGACACTGAGGTTTTGAGCTGCCTGGAAGAATGGGGGTGTTCTTATATTAACAGGGAAGTCTAGAGAAGAAAGAGGGCTTGGGAGGAAAGATAATGCCTTCTGTTTTGGACATCTCAAGTTTGAGATGTGTTAAGAGACAGTTGGTGTCCCAAAGCATGGATACGAATTCTCAGAAGAGAGGTCAAGGCTGACCTGGGAATCATCTACATTTATGGGAAGTGACAAGATGACTAGAGAGGAGGGTCCATGGAGAGCCTTGAGGAATCCCTTCAATTAGTGGGCAGGCCCTGGATGAAGGTATAACGAAGGAGCTGTCAGACAGGTAGGAAATGTCAGGAAAACCTAGAAAAAAAAAGAGTATCTAGGAGAAGATATGATCAGCATTATCAAAGGCAGCAGGGAGATTTAGAGGGATGCAAACTGATAAAATGCCATTAAATTTGGCAATGAAGAACTCACTAGGAACTGTGGACTGAGAAGTTTTAGGTGAATGATGAGGTCAGAAACCAGATGGCAGGGGGCTTACAATCAACTAAGTGAGAGGACAAGTAAAGGCACCAAGACCTTCTTGAGAAGTAACACAGGAAGACAGATTTGGGACAATAGCAGAGATGGATGAATATTTTTTTAAGTTTTTTATTCCTTTGGTATCTTCCCCTCTTTCAGAAAGCTTCTGAATCAATTCTTCAGGGCATCAAAATTACATTACTTCAGTAAGCTCCCTTTATATATACATGGTTTAGTCTAGCTTCTTTTCCACTTTCTCATATGGAACATCTGAGACTGTGATATTAGGAATTGATTTATGGTAGCCCTGTCCTCGATGGTAAAAAGAACATCTTTAAATGTCTTTTTTTCTATTTTTCATCTGGGTGTTATCCTTCTAGTTAAGTCCTTAAATGCCCTCAAGATGACTCTTCTTAGTTGGGTCTCTTGACAAGTTTTCTTTAAAATGGTGTTTTCCACAACTACGCCTCACTGTTTTATGAAACTTAGCTGCTCATAATCTTCCCCCAAAAGATTTTACAAAGGAGTTTGTTCTAAACTCATGTTCCTTTGGTCAGGACCATATATTTCTTTTTAAATTTAAATTTAATTTTAATATAAAAAAAGTTTAATTGAAACTTTTTATTTTCAAAACATATACAAGGATAATTTTTCACCACTGATCCCTGCAAAACCTTGTGTTCCAATTTCCCTCTCTTCCCCCCACCCTCTCTCCTAGATGGCAAGTAATCCAATATATGTTAAACAGGCCATCATGTATTTTTACTTAGCAAGGAGATCAAGGGTTTAACTGGTTGAACTGATTTTTAGGATCTCAGGTTTCATAGCAAATAATTTGTATCCATTAACTCTTTGGGGAGCAGTTATAATCAGCATCAAGGATAAAAGCTTTGGAAATGGAAAAATATCTGCTTGGTCACATTTATTCCATGCCCATGCAATATTAGTTTTAAGCATCCCCCTACTATCTGTGTTTGATAATTGTGTTTGAGCTTGAATATCGGAAGCATTTATTTTCATTTCATATTTTCTGCCCCCTTCATTTATTAGTCTCACCTCATTCTCAAAACAGTTTGGTGCTGCCAGAGACTATCTTTGTAAGCACCTCAATAAATTTTTCTTCTTGGTGAGTGTACCAGTCTCTACATTGGTCCAATACTGGTTTAGCCTATATCTTTGGTAGTACCACAGAAGACAAATATTTATTACGGCCTGAGATAGGCTTAATATAGATTTCTAAGGCCTCTTTAGAATTCATTCGTTCTAGATTCATCTAGAATACTGATGGTTCTCAGGAGCAAAGAAATCAATTTTTTTCTTGTAACTCACCATATGAATATTTCATCCCACAGAAGATTTTGGGGTTTCCTAATGATTGTTCTTTACATTCACATTTACCTAAAAAAAAGTAAACAAAGATTCATTTTCATTAGCAGTGTAAAGGTAGAAACAGATGACAAGTAAATTCAAAGTACATAACTGTGTATTCTTAAGTTATTCCCTCAGTGTGCTTGAGATCAATAGCCACAAATACAAATGATAATTATTTAGACCCATAGAAGAACAATGGAGTTGCAGAACCACTTAAATGAGCTAAATTTATTTGACAATGGAGAAGTGAAGAGAGAAAGTATGGATACTGTCATAGAATTTCAGATTTCCCACCAATAGCAGAAATTCCCTCTGTAATATTACCCACAAATGGTCATTCAGTGGCTTTTAAGACCGTTAGTGATGGGGACCTCTGCACACTCTCAGGCATCCCCAATTGTTAAGGCTTCTCTCTTAACTCCTACTCACACTCCTGATTCTTTTCTCTGAAGTCAGGCAGAACCAGTTTAACCCTTCTTCCTCATTAAAATCCTTCAAATATCTGAAGGTGGATAATACATTCCTCTTAAATCTTTTCTTTTATAGGTTAGCATGCTTAGCTCATCCAAATAACCTTCAAATGGAATGATTTTTAATCTCTCCCCCATCCTAACCATTTTTCTTATCTTTTTTTTAAATAAAGCTTTTTATTTCCAAAATATATGCATGGATAATTTTCAGCACTCACCCTTGCAAAAACATTGTGCTCCAAAATTTTTTCCCTCCATTCTCCCACCTTCTCCCCTAGACAGCAAGTAATCCAATATATGTTAAACATATGCAATTCCTCTATACATATTTCCACAATTATTTTGCTGCACAAGAAAAGATGGCCCTCTTCATCACAAGTTCAGTGGATTCATCAGAATTGATCATTGTTAGTCTTCTTGTTGCCATGAACAATGGTCTCCTGGTTCTGATCACTTCACTTAGCATCAGTTCTTGTAAGTCTCTCCAGGCCTCTCTGAAATCATCCTACGGATTGTGTCTTATAGAGCAGATCATTGTACACGGCAACAACAAAATTATACAAGGATCAATTCTGATTCACGTGGCTCTTTCTAATCATGAGATGACTGAGGGCAGTTCCAGTGATCTTGTGACGAAGAGAGCCAACTGCACCCAGAGAGAGGATGTGGGACCTGAAGGTGGATCACAATATAATATTTTGACTCTTTTTGTTGTGATTTGCTTGAATTTTATTTTCTTTCTTATTTTTTTTTTACTTTTTGATCTGGTTTTTCTTGCATAGCAAGATAACTGTATAAATATATAAGCTTGTATTGGATTTAATATATTTTTTACCATGTTTAACATATATTGGATTACATGCCATCTAGGGGAGGAGGTTAGGGAAAGAAGGAAAAATGGGAATGTAAGGTTTTTTAAGGATCACTGTTGAAAAATTATCCTTGTATATGTTTTAAAAATAAAAAATTCAATAAAAAATAAGCTTAAATAAAAAATAACAATAATATTCCATAACATCCATATACTATAGCTTATTCAGCCATTCTCCAACTGATGGGCATCCACTCAGTTTCCAGTTTCTTGCCTGGCCATTTTTCTAAAAGGGTGGTGGATGGAACCAGTGGACTTAGTCCTCCTTTCCCTTTTTTCTCTCTCTCTTCTTCACTAAAGTCTTTAGAATCGAGGGAAGGGTTTATATTTAGTTTAAATTTTAGGCCTGGACAGATGTGACCACATAATAGGCAGAGGAGAAGAAAGCAACAAAGAGGGAAAGGTAGGATAATAGGTGGTATATCAAGAACTTGAAAGGGATGCATTGGAGAAGTTTATCTTGGGAAGATGGGGATGCTTTCTCCAAAAAGGAAGGGGAGTGCAAGAAGTAGGAGAGGAGAGAAGGATAAAAGGTGAGATGGAGAAGATAGAACTTAAGAGCCTGTAAGTTGGAGGGTAGGTCATCTACTTGAGAATGAAGGGAGTTGGTGTTGGGCTGTAGCTTTGAGCAGAGTGGCAAAGATAGGCAACAATTACTACAGATAATGCAATAGGAAGACCATTAACCACAACAGAAGGATTTCCAGTGAGCACCAATGTCCTAATTTGAGGTTAAATAGCATGAATTTGGAGTGCAGCCAATCTGCTTGGGTTCTGTGACTTTCCTTAGTTATTCTAGAAACAAAATCAAAGAAAGTGGTGGGATTTATCTATTGCTGGAGTTGGTAAGGCAGGGAAATCACAAGTTTAAGGCAGGGAAATCACAAGTTTAAGGTGGGGAAAGGAAATCTAGGGTCTTAGGTAGAAAATGATTGGCTGTAATGCTGGGTTCCAGGTTGAAGGAGCGAGGGAGAGATGAATCCAGAAATGGGCTGATAGATTGGGAGAAGCTGGAGATTGTAAGAAGAGAAAAGGACATTTTATTATGAATGAAATTGGCTTGGTATTTACAACCCAATGGGCTATCAGTTTCCTCAGTGCCAAGCTAAAAATGATTTGAGAGCAATTAGGGTCTAAACCTCTTTGATGTTATTTAACTTTTCACATGTTTGCACATTTTGTCAAGCCCTAACCTCCTCCTTTTTTCAGGCAGGAAGCCAACTGGATTATAGAATAAAGGGCATTGATAATAGGAAGAATAATGAAGTGGCAGTTAACCATATTAACATATTAGCAGAAAAATAATTTAGTTTGGACAAAGATTTATTTTTTATTAAAACTTTTTATTTTTCAAAACATATGCATGGACAATTCTTCAACATTGGCTCTTGCAAAACCTTGTATTCCAATTTTCCCCCCTTTTCCCACACTCTCCCCTAAATGGCAAATAGTCCAATATATGTTAAAAATAGTAGAAATATATGTTAAATCCAATATATGCATACACATTTATACAATTATCGTGCCACATAAGAAAAATTAAATCAAACCAGTAAAAAAAAAAGAAACAAAATAAAATGCAAGTAAACAACAACAAAAGAGTGAGAATGCTATATTGTGAACCATACTCAGTTCCCAGAATCCTTTCTCTGGATATAGATGGCTCTCTTCATCACTGAACAATTGGAACCGATTTGGACAAAGATTTCTAATATCATAGAGGGAGGAACATGATAAGTGTGAGAAATTGGATAGAAAATGCTAAAGACTGAGTTTCATGATTTACACACATTATTTAATTTATACAGCTTTCCTAGCTTTTCTGTGGCATATATGATGAAGGGAAAATTTTTGTCTATTTTGAGAGAAAACTCACCATAAGATTTAACCCACATATTTAAAACCATATTGACTGGGAAATCCTTTTAAACAATGGCTGATGGGGTTATTTTAGAATAGCAAAGGCCTTACCAAGAGTTCAGAGAACCTGATATAAAACCTAAAAACACACTAGTCTTAATGCTCAGAACAGGGAGAACTTAAATTTTCTGTTCAGCTTAAAAGCATCAACTTGTAACCATGACCATACAACTTTATAAAAAAGGGTCGTTTTGGTAGGGGCTGATATAGCCAAAAAACCCACAGAAATTCTGGGCGAGTCCCAATCTCTCAGGCCCTGTGTCTAATCTGTAGTCCTGTGGCTAATCGGCATCGGTTCTATACACCAATGGAATCAAAGGTTTATTCCCCATGCATTTCACCCCCATCCTTCCTCAGCAAGTCAGAGAAGCCATGAGATAATGACAGGATGAGGGACAGGAGCCTGGGCTTCTTCTAGGACTCCCATGGCCTAGTGGGGAAGTCCTGCAATGTTCCTGAGTTTTATTGTCTGAAATAGGAGGGGTCTGGACATGAAATTCCAAGGCTCCTCAGACTCTAACATCCTAATAGTTCTCTGATAATTAGCTTGACCAGGGAGTGTCATGAAAAGAGCAGGAGAGCCATTGGTTTGGCCTCTGGTGCTTCCCAGCTGTGGGACCAGGGCAAGTGACTTAACTTCTGCTTAATTTCATTTGATCCTCAAACTAACGCAGTGAGGTAACTGCTAGTATTATCTCATTTTACAGATAAGAAAACTGAGGTGAAGTGATTTGTTCAGAAATGCTATTATTATTATTATCTCATTTTACAGATAAGAAAACTGAGGTGAAGTGTTTTGTTCCTAAGTGCTATTTATTATTATTATTATCTCATTTAACAGATAAGAAAACTGAGATGAAGTGGCTTGTTCAAAAGTGCTATTATTATTATTATTATTATTATTATCATCTCACTTTACAGATAAAAAAGCTGAGGTAAAGTGATCTGTTTAGAAGTGCTATTATTATGATTTTCTCACTTTACAGAGAAGAAAACTGAGGTGAAGTGACTTGTTCAGAAGTGCTATTATTATTATTATCTCATTTTACAGATAAGAAAACTGAGGTGAAGTGATTTGTTCAGAAGTGCT
>JAJPUD010005539.1:0-17004 GCA_023553655.1 Myrmecobius fasciatus | reverse complement strand
TTTGTTCAGAAGTGCTATTATTATGATTATCTCATTTTACAGATAAGAAAACTGAGGAGAAGTGATTTGTTCAGAAGTGCTATTATTATTATCATCTCATTTTACAGATAAAAAAGCTGAGGAGAAGTGACTTGTTCAGAGTCCCACAGGTGTGACTGTCCAGTGACTGAGTGTTCTCTCCACTTTACCAAGAGGATTTCACCCCGATGATGAAATGTGTGGCCGCCTTTCCCTTGACTGGTTAGACAGTTGAGAATTGCTTTATCTGAACATTTTTTCTTTTGCCTTGTGGTCCCCCTGGTAATGACCCACCTAGGCCCAGCTTCCACTCTTGGCAGAGCCTTTGGGAACCCCGGCTCACCCCCATGCCATGCAGAGAGGCTTTGGAATGGGAATTCCAGAAATTATGATAGCCAAATATTAAAATCGACACTAGGACAAAGCTTTGCTGCTGAGGTCTCAACTTGGCTAAACTAAGTCTGGAAGGGAGAAAAACTCTAGCTTTGTTATACTGGACTATTAGAAAGTTAAAGAAGTAGGATTGTTGACACTGCGGTAATATTAGTCAAAGCCAATTTTGTTGCTCAGGTAGTGGAATATTTCGGCTGGTGCTCTCTCCCTCACAAGAAGTTGTGGGGATTTAGGCTGTCCTGTTGGTGGAGGCCCTAAGTTCCTGGTACAGTGAGTGACTCCATTCAGATAGGTGGGAGGACAGACAGCTGCTTGAGGGCAGATCTCGCCATGTCTGCAAGGCCTGCATGCTTGGGACGCAGAGCCTGGCTCAAAGGGGGTGCCCGTGGGAGCTGCCCTAGCCCCAGAGGAAGACGGCTGTTTAGCAGGAAACTGAACAATAACTCCTCCAAGCTGGAGCTCACCCAGATGAATTCCAGATAGTCTTTAGGGACAGCACAGCTGTCAATGTGGATAGCGGAGTCTGGAGTGGCTCTGGTGCCAGCACTTTGTTACATGCCTAATTGGTTGGATTCCAGTCCCCTAGTAACACGCCTAATTGGCTAACTGAGTGTCACATACGCTTAAAAGTCTGATCCTCCGAGAGCTTCCTAAGCAGTCAGAGAATCCTAAGTGATGCTAGATTAAAATTATGGAAGAATGCTCATCAAGTGAACAGGCAATAATTTCAATTAAATTACAGAAACCCAATCAGCATTAAGGGGAGAAGTTTTGGTAGTAATTGCTGATATTTTTCTTTTCTGAACTTTGATATCATTGCACATTTTTTTCTTCCACTACTTTTCCTTTTTATGTGTTAAAACCCTTGCTAGGTAAGCCTTTCTTGTCCAAACTCATGTCCCCCAAGAGCAACACACTTGCAAGTTCTGCCTCATCACATCAGAACTAAATGGTGCCATTATACCATTTTCTCATCCATCGCAAGCAAAGTTTTTCCTCTTGGTATTAAAGATTACTCTTGCCTAGGACTGAACCGGGAAAGAAGAGGGCCAATTGTCTTTCCTCTTACCTGAATGTCGCAGAGCTGAGAATCCTTGTTCATCTTCCCATTCCCAGGCTGGTTCACTCTGGTTAAACACGGGATGGAAGTCTGGAAGTTCATGGTACCAGTCAATGTCTGCGCTGCTATAATAAAGTCAAACTATGAATAAGAATATGTCACAATGGTCAAAGAACACCCACAGGCAGCTTTTGAAAGCAGCAGCACAAATGATCTGGAAAAGGGTTTAGAATCCATAATTAGAGAAATGTAAATTTAAAACAACCCCTCATGTGCTACCCATATCACATTGGCAAAGATGGGAAAACTCAAAGCTGTGGGGAGCTGTGGAGCTCATCGAGCCATTGTGAATAGTCCAAACATTTGGGAAATCTGCGTCTGACCCCAAGGAGACTTAAGATTCTGTTCCGACCCTTGATCCAGGAATCCCCTGAGGTTGCTGACCTAAGGAAGTTATTACACCAGGTGAGGGATCTGAGTGCCTTGGCCTTCAGAACTGCCCCACCAGGGCTCTCTTCTCCACCACGAGCTTTCTGCTCTTCTCTTTTTGGTCATTTTGAACTGCTGCCACGAACTGGCCTGGGCAGAGGGTTAGGCCGTCTTTGCCCAGCTCTGAGACATGGGCCTGGAGATTCTGTTTGTCTCTGTTCCCTGTAGTTTCGGTGCTGGGGGTGATTCCCCAAGGGCCAGGAGTTCAGTCAGCCAGCCACCCCTGTCCTGGAGAAGCCAGTGGAACTTGAGCCCCAGGGGACCCAGAACTTATAACTGGGCTCTCTGGGGACTGAGCTATTCCTCTTCCCCTTCCCAGAAACAGAGGTTTTACAAAAGGATGGGGATGCTGTCTCCCAGGTGTGGGGGGTGAGTAAGTTTGTATCTTCTGAAGTAGGTATTTCTATGTTAAAGCTAATCTCATTATTAGTGGCTAAACGGAATTAGGGAGCAGACCATCTCCTAAAATCGAGGGAGCATCATTAGTGGAGACTGAGTCATTTGCAGAAAGGTGAGACATCCCAAGTTCCCCTTTAAGGTGCCAGGAAGGGAGAAGGGAAGCACTGAACACTAACTCATCTGGCCTTGAGGCAGGCATTGAGAGTCAGGGTGGGCTGTGTTAAAATTAAATGAATCCACTGTCCTACTAAGAGCTCACCCTGTATGGAGCTTATTTTCTCACTTGCTCCTTGTAACAACTCTGGAGGTTCTAAGCTCATGGTGGGGCAGGGATGGAGATGGAGAAAGAACTATAGCCCAGGTGTCTGGATCCTACCTACAGCCCTCTTGTCAGGGCACCATCCTGAGGTGAAACATTTCTGAAAACATCCCCTCAGCATCCCAAAGCTGACACAGAGAACTTCACAGAGAACCTCTTCTTCTCTTGGAGTTCAGGAGTTCTTGATAAGAGAAATCACTCCTAACAAAATGGGGAAAATGAGACTGATTCCCAGAGTCTGGGACTTTCCTGAAGACCTGCAAGAATTCTTTTATAGGAAGCCTTAGCTATAAGCTCTAAGTGACCCCTTTTAAGTCATGCAGCAGCATCTAAATTATTAGGAGCTTTCTAGCTATCCAGAAGAAATAAGAGGAGACAGGATGCGGTCTGCTCACCTGCTGATGCAGTCCCCTGTGAGGGGGTCACAGCTTCCAGCGCAGTCACACGGGCGGCAGCCGTACTCTCCAAAACCCCAGTATCCTACCATGCACTTGTCGCAATGCGGGCCTGCCACTCCAGGTTTGCAAGGGCAGTCCCCATTGCTGGGGTCACAGAAGGGTGCTGAGCCGAAGGGAAGGACAGCTGACCCAGTGGGGTGACAGGAGCACACTGTAAGAGAACCAACACACAAGACACCTTCAACCTTAAATTAGCTGCTTATGGATGTCAACTGACATTCCCATTGTCAATCAGCATGCCCACAAGGTCTCATGTTGGCTAAGATGTGCCCAGGGCATTCAAACTGACTTCTGCTGCAGCTACGAAACCGCCAGCACCAAGAAACTCACCCCAAACTCCAAAACAAAACCAAACTCTAACCAGTAAAACCAATAAAATCAAAAAATTAGAAATGGTTGTTGCATTATATCAGATAAGATGTGCTCAGGGCATGCAAACTGATGTCTGCTACAGTTAAAAAAAAACCACCAGCACCAAGAAACACCACCAAACCCCAAAACAAAACCAAACTCTAACCAATAAAACCAATAAAATAAAAAAAAATAGAAATGGTTGTTGCATTATATTGGCTAAGATGTGCCCAGGGCATGCAAACTGACTTCTGCTGCAGTTACAAAACAGCCAAGAAACTCACCCCCAAATCCCAAAACCAAACCAAACTCTACTCAATAAAAACAATAAAATCAAAAATAGAAATTATTGTTGCATTATCTAATTTTCTGAATATTCTTCATATTTATAGACATGAAGAACTGAATATAGCAGTGTCTTAGCAGAAATAGCTTTGTCATTTTTTAGGGAAACTGCCAACCTGAGTATCATCTCATGTCTTTGGTATATTTTATGACAAGAACATCCCAGCCATTGGATGATTGGGTGACTATTTGCCTTTGAACCTTCTCAAAATCCCTGCCTGATTTTGGAAAGAGGAACCAGGATGATCTTTGGGTCTGGGCCATCTTAAGAGGTCAAAGGAGTCAATTGGATTGTCAGTTTTGTGAATTTCATGGGGCTTCTAGCTCATAAACAAGTGTTATTAAGGACACAAACCTCACTGGTTCCCCAGAATGTCTTTTACCAAAATATTTTGGATCTCTGGATGAACATCAAAGCTCACATTCCTGTTCAGGGGTTCATTGGCCTAGGACTTGCCTTAGACTCAAAGTACTCTACTGAGGGTAGTTAGAGGCTCCCTAAATTGAGATACAAAATTTCCCCTAAGAACTGCTTCGTCTCATTATTGTCATTTTCTTGGATGAAATTACGAATTGTTTCAGTGATTTGTTGTTTGACCCACTCATTCTTTAGAATTAGATGATTTAATTTCCAATTGTTTTTAGTCTATCTTTCCCTGGCCCTTTGTTGAATATAATTTTTATTGCATTGTGGTCTGAAAAGAAAGCATTTCCTATTTCTGCCTTTTTTGACATTTGATTGTGAGCTTTTTTATGCCCTATTACATGGCCAGTTTTTGTGTAGGTGTCATCTACTGCCCAGAGAAAGATGTATTTTTTTCTGTCCCTATTCAGTTTTCTCCAGAGGTCTATCATATCTAGGTTTTCTAGGATTCTATTAACCTCCCTGGTTTCTTTTTTGTTTATTTTCTGGTTAGATTTGTTTGAATCTTAGAGGGGAAAGTTGAGAGGCTCCTTAAATTGCCCTGAGAATTTCCAGGTTCAGGCCAGGGGCTTCTCCCTCCAGTCTTATGTCAACAGCATTTTGCTGTTTAAATAGCAGGTTTTATCTAATAGTCTGGACCTTTGCACTGCAGCAAAACCACAGTATAAAGCAACCATTGTGGCAGGTGTGTTCCTTGGACATGCTCCCAGATTGAGCAGACTTATTCTCCCTCCATACATGCTAAGGGCCATCTCTTCCCTCATACTTCTTCTACGTACATATGTCTTATACTTGTACTCTTCCATGTCAAGGATGGATAAAGTTCTTGTGTTCTTCCATATAGGGAAGTTCCATCTAAGGAGAAGACGCATGAAGATGTGAAACGGAGAGAGCCTCAGAACCATGGCTACATTTCTTCACTCTCTCACCTTCCAGAGGGAGGAAAAAGAGATGGTTGCTATGGTGAACTCTGTTGACACTAACCTGACAGAATTAGTGGAACACAAGAATAGAGACAGTGCAAGGAAGGGGTCACACTGGGCCATTTAGACTGAGATGTCGAATTCTTCCATTTGCTCAGATTCGCCTCCCTCCTTCAGAATGTGCTCAGAGGTAACTTAAATGGAATCCAGTGACAATGCCAGCAATACTTGTAGGCACTAAGGCAAGAAATCAGCTGCCAAAGTGATCTTCCTGAAGTGCAGTTTTGAACATGTCACCCCACCTTCGCCTCCCCCACCTTGCCCCAATAATTAAACTATAGTAGCTCCTCCCTATTACCTCCAGGATCAAACATAAAAATTTTTATTGATATATTTTTTACAACAGTTTCCCTCAGTGCTCTCCCCTTTCCCAAAGAGCTGTTCCATATAACAAATATTATTTGTAAAAGACAAAAATGAAAAAGAAGAGGAAAAAAATCAGCATGATTAATGAATACACTAAAAAAGTCAGAAACTCTGACAGTGTGCTTGTGGATTTCACTCCTCTGTAAAAGGAATGGGGTTAGAATGCCTTCTATCTCTTCTTTCAAGACTATTTGGCTTTTAAAGCCCTTCCCCTCCCGAACCCTTTCTACCTTTCCAGTCTCTTTTCACTTTATACCACATATTATACAATTCAGTAACTGCCCTCCTTGCTGTTTTTGCATAAGATACTCTATCTTCCTAATTCAGTCTATTTTCACTGTCAGTCTCCTATATCTGAAATGCTCTATTTCCCCCAAATTGGCTTTTAAAGTCTTTTTTTGCTATTATTATTTTTATTGAAGCTTTTTATTTTCAAAACATATGTAAGGATAATTTTTTTCAACACGGACTCTTGAAAAACCCTGTGTTCCAATTTCCCTTCTTCCCCTCATGCCCTCCCCTAGATGGTATGTAATCCAATATATGTTAAACATGGTAAAAATATATGTTAAATCTAATATAAACATACATATTTATAGTTATTTAAATCTTTTTTTAAAGACTTGCCTGCATTCATGAAGCCTTTTCTAGTCCCACTTAATGCTAGAGAGTTCCCTTTGAAATTACCTCTGATTTACCCAATATATATCATAAATATATACCTGGAATACAGCAATGTACTTGAATATATAGTTGTTTATATGTTTTCTCCTAAATTAGGATATGAAATCCCCAAGGGCAGGTACCTTGCTTTGTTTGTCTTTCAGCCTAAACAGAACAGTGACTGTCACATAAGCAGCACTTAATTAATTCTTGGTGATTTATACAGATAATGATACTGACAATTTTGCAGGTTTGTGATTTAGATTTTTTTTTTTGGTCTACAGGAATCTAAACCTAAGTAGGTACCACAGAAATAATAATCTAATTTTTTTGGTCATAATTAATCAAAATAGCTTGGTCTTATGATTTATTCAAATTGAATACATAATAGTAGACTAATACTCCATACAGCATCTAAATGAATCACTGATCCTAAATGGATATTTTCTTTTTGAAAGGTAACGAATTCCATTTAACCTGAACAAATGTAAAAGGTAGTAGAATGTTTCAGGCTGTTACATGTTTCTCAAAGACAAGAAGGTGTTTTAAATTTATAGCATTTCAGCCAGGAAAAAAAAGTTTTAATCTTTAATCTGACTATTAGTAGTACTTTTTCAAGGTAAATTAGATGTATCAAGGTGTTCCCTATTAAATGGTGAGTTCCTTTAGGGTAGGGATTTTTCCTTCTTTTTGTATTACTAGGCACATAAAAGGTGCTTAATAAATGCTGACTGATTCATTGGTTGTTGAACTTTGCCTTTTGAGTGGTTGGAGCTTCTCAATGGAAAGGTCTTGGAGAAATGCAGATATCTTTTGTTTTTACAACACCTTCATTTTCCAAGCATATATTCTGTTTATAGTCATTTGTTATTTTTAGAATTAGGTTCCTTACAGGATTTTCTAGAATTGGGTTTTCTTATGTAATCTTTGGTCATGTTATGCCGGCACTATCAGTTTCTCCTAACTTTTTTCACAATGAAATGAAGGATTATTGGACTCTAAAATAAGAATTTATCAGCAAATGATCCCATTAGTGTAGAAGATGACATTAAATGAAATATCTCATGAAATCATTGTAATTTTGAAGTCACCCCCCAAAAAAAAGAAAGAAAAGAAAAGAAAAGAAAAGAAAAGAAAAGAAAAGAAAAGAAAAGAAAAAAGAAAACCAGGATTCAGGTGATTTGGTTATCATGGAAGCTCTGAAAAGCAGGACTGCTGTAGATACAAGGCTTAACTTGAACATGGAACTCTCAAGCTGCCTAAGTATAAGAACATACAGAGTGCAGCATCTTTTTCTATTTTGAGGTCTGATTGAATGCTGGGAGCATTTATAGTATTTGACCTCATGGACTGTGTCTTTTTTTAAAGGTCTATACTCATTTTAGGAATAACCACTTAATTCAGAAGGGAATGTGAATTCAGATTCCATCATCTTTGCCAACAGACTTCTCAGTCCTCCAAATCAATAGGACTTTTTGCATAATTACAAGATAAAAATACCAGCCATTAACTAGGCAAAGCTAGCTGGAGGCAAAGGCTCCAACATCTTTCCGGGCATACTTTCCCAGCACAGCACACTGAGACTTGCCTGGAGCATCCAAACCCTGAAGTTTGCAAAGCAGTCACATCCGACCCACTACAACTAAATGCCTTATTTTCTTTGGGCTCAGTGTTGGGATAGTAGCTGACTCTCAATGACACTTTTCCAATCTTTATTTCCCACTGTCGATTAACCTTGAGCTGTGGTCTGGCACTTCGTTTTCTTCAGCTAACTAACTGCCAAAAACACTAAAAGGACAAATACAACTCATGAACCTTACTAGAAAAAGTCCAAGTCAAATAACATAAATCTCTGACGGCAGTTTTGACTTTCTCTTTGTTTGACATTAAAAACCAATAGAGAAGCCAGAATTAGCTTTTAAACATCGTAGCTCTTAATTGTTCATTTTATTTTATTTTTTTCATTTACACAGCTGTGGTGAGGTGTCCTTAAAAAACAGCATGGTGTTTCAAGTGGCAGCCTGACATATTGAAAAGAAAGCTGTGTGGCCGTGTCTATAATGGCAAAATGCTCGTAAAAGGAATGTGCACATTTTTTCCAAAACATTTTCCCTGGGTTGTCCAAACTGCAACTACATTTTTTAAAAGAAAATATTTCTGAAAATGTTTATAGCATCTTAATTGTCCAAGCATATTTTGAAAGGTTTTTTTTAAACTACGTAGTTTTTTCATTCTAAGAAAATTTAATATAACATAGTTCAAACTTATTTACCTAAGAACTAAATTCACATGAGACTCTTTTCAAAGGAATTTTTATATTACTAAAGAATTGATAAATTTCTTTAATTTAGTGAATTAAAAATTGAACTTGGGTCAAGTTCAATGGCTGTGCCGATTCTTGTTTACTTCAGAATCACTTCTACTTCCTACAGAAGTTCATCTAAAACTAGTATGTCCAGAGCCCAAGTGTGATAATTCTGATTGTAAAAGAAGCAATTTTAAAAAATCTTTATTGTGTTATCCTCCTTCCAGTTTTATCCTGAAATACACCTAGGATGAAATGGCTTTTTTCTATTTTTTGCCAAGTTCTCCTTAAAGTTTCTTTTTTTCCCCTTCCTTGCTTCCTCACTATTTTATAAGATGAAACTATTCATAATTTTTCACTATATTCTTCTCTAAGATTTTACAAATAAGGTTATATTCTAAATAGGTGTTGTACTTAGCTATCATATTTTTCTGACTAGCAAGAAGACAATGTGTTTGTTGGCCAAAGTGGTTTCTAGGTTTATTTTTTTAAAATCTCTTTGTTTTTAATTTATTTTGATTAAACTTCCTTAGGAAATGATAGTCTGTTTTGACATGTTTTTAAAATTGATATAGTATTTTTGACATCAGTAGCAATAGGTCAAGTTGTGATTGCCTCAATTAAAGACCACGTTTTCTTTTCTTTTTCTAGTCTTTCTTCTAGGATCACAAGATCAAAGCTTTAGAGCAGGAAGGAATGTTGCCAGTTGTCTCATTTGGCATCTTCATTTTACAAATAAAGAAGTTGAATCCTAGAGAAATTAAATGATTACCAAGATCAAGGTCACACTAGTAGGAAGTGACCATAACTGGGCAAATCTAATACTCTTTCCCTGCATCATGATGTTTCCTAATTGGTATTAATTTTGGTTCTTGTTCTAAACACTTGATAGTCTGACTATAGTCATAAAGCCATCTTATATTGGTAAGTTGGTGGTCACTAATTTCATTTTTTGTGCTTTTATTTGTCATTTACTCCATTAGTGTTTCCCAACTTTTTTCTTGAAGAAAGTATATATCATATATGGCCATAAGCTTCTGTACATTCTAACAAGCCCTTAGCCTCTCTCATTTCTTAGTCCTGAAGCATGTTTTCCAATTTTTTTCCCATAATTTTCTATATACAACTTTTCTTTGAAGACAGTGAATATCAAAACACATGTTGATTTAAATTGCAGGGTTTTTCACAGAATTTTTCTACTTCCTCAGTCTCTGCAACAGAGTACATAATTCACACTTGGCTTTGTAGTAATCTTTTTTTTAATTTTAAACAAATGATTACATTATGAGCACAAAAATATTAAATGACTAGCTCATGATAAGATATTTATTGTTGCCTTTGGACACATAATAAAGCCAACTCTGCAATTTGCCTCTCCAAAGTGGCTTTATTTTTAGTGAAAATGCCAAGATTGATGCTTTTTAGTTCCTCCAGTACTTCTAAGCCCACTTACTGATCACTGGACAAAGGATTTAACATTTAGAATACCAGTATCCCAGCTAATATTTGTAGAATGATTAAGAAATGTATGATTCTCAGCACTTTTTGCCCCTCTTCGACTATAAGGGAGCCATAGAGGGCTAAGAGTATATTTGTATTTTTCTTCGTTTTGAGTTGTGACAAGTGGTCAGTCTACTGTTTAAAAGACCTTCTATCTTAAGCTAGGCTAGCCTTCAGAAAGCAGACATTCTGTGGCTAAGTCCACACTCAATGCCTCAATGATAGAAACTACTCAAATGAGACAACACCAGTACCAGCCTTTGAGGACCCAGGGTCACCTCCATGGTAGGATGAGACATCAGAGTGAGATTCTGGGAAGACTCAAAGTTACAAGGAAGAGGCCAAAAAATGGTACCATCCACTTTCCCAATAACCCTCTGAAATCCACAATGGAAAAGTCATTGACAACATCACTTCAATAGGGTTCTAAAGCCCCTTGTTGTAAAGAGAGAATCTTCACTAGAACTCAGGAGTCTGTCTGTGTGCCTTAAGTGCAATCTATGATGTCCCGGAGAGAAGGATGGATGACTGTATGACTTGATGGGCTTGGGATCATATCCCCCCCAAATTTCCTGGACCTTCAGCATTTCCTTCATGGCTCCTTAATATCTGATTGTTCTTTTAGTAAAAGTTAGTAGTGAAAAGAGACCAACAAAAACCCAACCCCCAAACAGAGAAACACTCCTGATTTAGCTTTTCTAAATATGGAACTAAAAGTTCAAGGTCTTCAGCTGGGAAAGAAACTGCTTTTCAAGTTCTTTCACCACTGCCCAATAGCTTCTCTTTTAGCAGAGCCGCCTCCCAGACTCCCAACATTGTTTTCTCCTGAAAAGGCCAAGGCCCTACAATGTTGGAGAATTTCTAATAGCAAATGCGTTTTCAAAGATACTCAGCTGTCTGCCCAGGTCACTGGAGGGGAACGGAAGATGAAGGAAAGGGTTTGGGAAATGTAGCAAAAAGAGGATAACATGAAATGTTATTATAATAGTAGGTGTGAAACTAAATATTTGGAAAAGAAAATAAAGCTCACTACCTTTTTTGGTTCTGTTGTCTCCTTTCTTTCTACTATCAATTATTTTCCAAAGTTTAAGAATCACTAAACAAAATAAAAAAAATTGAAAAATAAATCTCACTCCATCAAATACAGGCATTTAAAAAATCTTTAACAACATAAAGGACCACTTTGTGAGTGCTTCAATAATATTATTTGTATATTCTTTTTAAAAAGGATGGATGTTAATAGTATGAGTGATATGGAATTATTAAAGTATACTAAATAAAATCTCACAGGCCAATGTAAGTTCAATATGAGCTAGATTTTAATGCTTTTACTTGTTGAAAGCTATATTAACATCCTTAAAAAGTAAAGATGTAGAGTGCATGGTTACAAATGCCAACCCCTACCCCTCAAAATCATTCCTATAATATGGCCACAGAAAATTCTAAATAGAATCCCAAGCAGAAAAGCTAAAAAAATAGTCAGAGTGAATAATTTTTCCATCTAAGGGCAGCTTAGGGGAATAGAAAGAGAGGTCTGTGGGTACTGAAGTAGGATCTGGATAGAGTGTGTAGGGCAGGGGAAGCAGCACCGGTGTGAGTTGTGGGGGGACAGTAATCAGGAAGGATAAGGGGACCAAACAGCTGGTCAGAAAAAGTTCTCCAAGCGCCCCGTACTATAACTGGGCACAGGAACAGGTATGATTTGGCAGTTCTGTTGTTGATTACCCAGTTGAGGGTATCAGTCCCAGGATGGAATGAAAACCAGGGGAATAAGAACCAGATCTTTTCATAGATTACACCCCACTGGAAGCATCAAAAAACCCCTCTCTGAGCTATGAAAGCAGGACAGAAAAGACAGAGGATCAATGAATTCTATCTCCCCCATTCTAAAGAAGCAAAGGGCTTACAGAAGGCAAAGAATCTAGGATTACAACCACAAATAACCTATCCAGCCAAACTGAATATAATCCTATAGTAGTAAAATGGATCCTTAATGAAACTGAGGATTTTTTACATTACCACATAGGAGGATGAAACTCACATGTAACCTTTAAGAACATTATCGTCAATAGGGCAGTTAGAAGGAATCCACTTAGACAAAGGGATTATGATAACAAAAACAACAAAAATCATATGACTGTATCAATAATTACAGAAAAACTTCACAAAAATATCGATTCCCATTAAAAAACACTAGAAAGCATAAAAATAAATGGAGTTTCTTACAATGATAAGTAGTATCTATCAAAAAACCAAGAGCAAAAATGGAGTAGAACCAAAAGAACATGGCATACAGCATCAAGATTATGTGATGACCAATGAGGTGATTCAGGCTAATTCCAATAGACTTATGATAGAGAGAGCCATCTGCACCTAAAGAGAGGGTTATGGGGACTGAATGTAGATCACAACATAGCATTTTTACCTTTTTGTTATTGTTGTTTTTTTTTCTTTCATTTTTTCCTTTTTGATCTGATTTTTCTTATGCAAGCATGATAAATGTGGAAATATGTTTAGAAGAATTGAATTACTTGCTATCTAGGGGAAGGGGGAAGTGAGGAGAGAGGGAGAAAAAAAATGAACACAAGGTTTTACAAGGGTGAATGTTGAAAACTAACTTTGCATGTATTTTGAAAAATAAAAAATTATAAAAAATTTAAAAAAGAATCCCATTCTTCCCCCCAAAACCAAGAGCTAGCATTATTTGTAATAGTGATAAACTAGAAGTCTTCCCAATAATATCAGAAGTGAAACAATGATGTATTGATTACATGAAATTAAAAGGGTTTTATACTAATAAAACAAATGCAGATAAAATTAAAAGGAAAGCAGGAAATTGGGAAACATTTTAAAGTGAGTTTTTCTGATAAAGGACTTATTTCTCAAGTATATGAAGGAAATGAACCAAATTTATACAAATAAGAGCCATTCCCCATTTGATAAATGATAAAAAGATATGAACAGGCAGTTTTTCAGAAGCAATCAAAGCTACCAGTATTGATATTTTTTTAAAAAATGATTAAAATCATTAATACTTAAAGAAATGCAAATTAAAATAACTCTCAGCTACCATCTCACAGCCACCAGATTGGTTAAGAAGACAGAAAAGAAAGATGATAAATATTGGAGAGGATGTGGAAAAATTGAGACACTAATGCACTGTTGGTGGAGATGTGAATTATTCTGAAAAATTTGGATCTGTGCCCCAAAGACTATAAAACTGTGCAAAACTTTTGGCACAGCAATACTACTACTAGGTTTATTACCATAAAGAGATCAAAGAAAAAAGGAAAAGGAGTTCTTTTTTGTAGTAGTAAAGAACTGGATCTCAAAGGGATGCTTATGAATTGGAGAATAGATGAACAAATTGTGGTATACAATTGTGATGGAATACTATTGTGCTATAAAAATGATGAGGGTGATGATTTTAGAAAAACCTGGGAAGACATATTAACTGATGCAAAATAAAGTGTACAGAATCAGGAGACCAATGTACATAATAGCAACAATATCTGTATCAATTCTAATCAATACAATGATCCACAACAATTCCAAAGGTCTCATGATGAAAAATGCTATCCACCTCTGATAGAGAACTGAGGACTATGAATGCAGATTCAAGCACACTTTTTTCTTGCCTTTTTTTTGGGGTGGGGAAGGGTAATATGGCTAATGTAGAAATATGTTCAGTATGATTTCATATGCATATAATGGATATCACATTTTCTTCAACGAGTGAGAGAGGGATGAAAGGAGAACATTTAGAACAGAAACAAAAATCTTAAAAAGAGTTACATTATACACTTCCCAGAGTGACTAAATTCCATAGAGGTGTTAACCTATTAATTTGCAGGATATGGGTCTTTTCACCTGGGTCTTAATGCAAAAGATTTGAATAAATATCTAAATGTTTATATTTCTGCTAGTCAGGTAAACAAACACAAAAATCCACCCCCTTTATTGTGACATGAAAATACTACTTAGACATTCATGTTTCTCTTGCTTATTTATTTGAAACTGAGCCAATACAGTTCTTTCCTGAATTCATTTAATAGGCTCTTAGGCAGTAGAAATACAGCTTTATGTTCACAGTTTACTACTGTAAATATCCATTAAAAAACAATACAACATGTTCATTTTTGAGCCTTTTGGATGCATGGTATAGACTAACTTCTGATATTAGAAAGTTTGTTGACAAAATCTGTCCCTTCATTTCATTTTTGAGTTTGGTTCTGTGGCACATCACAGCTCATGCATAAGGAAATAGTATACCAGTTTGGGTTTTATTTTTTCAGGTCTAGGTCTTTAAAATGTTTATGTAACATTTCTGGGTCTTTGAGATCTTTCACTGGATTCTGCTCCTTTTGAAGAGGTGATTTAGTAGGTGATTTAGTGGAATGGAAAGAGCATTTTGCCTAGAGTCAGGAGACGCTTTGAGTCCAGTCATTCAATAGGCTCTGAGTTAATCTAATTGTTTATTTATTTAGCCCACTTCACTCAAAATTCTTCATAAGAATTACTTGGCAGACTTCATCAAATACTTTCTTTTAACCTAGGCTTATCTATAGCATCCCTAGATCTGACAGTTTAGTAATCCAGTAAAAAACAAAAACAAACAACCCCAAAACCCCAAAGTAAAGTTAGACACATATGACCTGTTCTTGAGGAAGTCATGCTGACTCTGGCATCATGATTTCTATTCCAAAATGTTCATTTTCTATCCCTTTAATGCTATTTTTAATTAGTGAGACTCAGAGTCAAGTTCTCCTGCTCTCTAGTCTTTCAAAAGGTCACAGTGATTCAGGAATCACATATAATGTTTTATGACATATACATTCTATAAACTAAATTTATATAACAATGAGGACTTGAACTAGCCAAAAGAAAGGATATCATCCAATCCAAAGTGTAAGATTGTTTCTCACAACAGCTTTACAGAGTCTGACTTTATTAAATAGTCTTAGGAATAGAGATTACCTGTAAAACTCTTTGAATGAGTTCCTATCTATAAACATATTTCTCTAGCATTAAATCTTCACTTAGAATTCTGCTTAAATTTTCTTTCTTTATTTTCATCAAATTATACTTTATTTAAATAACTCTTTGTCTATGCTAAGTAAATTAGTTTTTCCTATTCCCCCATGCTTATACTTTCTGATATGTGTAGATAGTTACTTTATTGTATGGTAGCTGTTGCACCATACTCTAATTATTTTTGTTGCTCTATTGTGATATCTCTCTAGTTTGCTATATCTCCCTAGTAGTATGATTCTCAAGAACATTTTAACAATCAGATTGTTTCTTTCCAAAATCTTAATTGATTTATTGTTCAACTGATAGTGTGTAATGCTGCTAAAAGGCTTTTTTCCCCTGACTTTTTTTTTTGAAGATTTTCTTGTTCCTCAGGTATTTCTTCTGATTAATTTTGCCTTTTTATATTAACTTAATTCTTATTAACAGGAATTTAACTTTATTGAATGATCAAATTTATTTATGAAAAATCTGCCATATGCCAGGTTCTCTGATAGGTTTAGGGATATAAAGACAAAAAGTAAACAGTCTCTGTCCTCAAGGAATTATATGGATTAGACAAGGAGAGACAGAACATCCACATGTAAATATACATTCAACTCATACAAAGTGGGTGTTCTTTGCTTGTTTGTTTGTTTTTAAATTGGAGAGTACTAGAATCTGAAGGAAATTAGGAAATTTTCCATAGGAGGTGGAACTTAGTTACTCTTTGAAGAAAACCAGGGATGTTGAGAAGTGAAGGTGAGGATGGAGGGTATTCTCACAGTAGAAGGATGTCATGTCAAGTGATGAAACATTTTATTGTAACTTTACTTTAAAATTTTTTTATTAAAGCTTTTTATTTGTATAACATATGTATAACTTTACTTTGAGAGAAACATTTTCACTCTATATTTTCTTTGCTTTACAGATTTCCCTATGTCAATCGATAGGCTTGATCCTTCTGGTTTCTATATTCTTTCCATCTCTTAATTTTTTCCTTCTCCAACTTTGATTTTCTAAAGTTTTTTCCCTCTCAAATTAAGGTGAAACATCCCTAATCAACTCTGCCAAGTCACTTATTCTTTTTAAAAACTGACTTTTATAAACAGTTACTTCATGTTAATTCTGTATTATAATCATTCACAGTTGCTACTAATACATAACAAAGCTTTCTCTGTGCTTTGTAGGAAGTGAAACTATATTGGATTTCACAAAGCTATGATTTAAATTTAATTAGATAAACATTGACCAAATCCCTACTGTGTGCAAGGTACTCTCATAGATATTGGTGAAACAAAAATAGATAAGAGGCAACCTCTGCTCATGAGGAATCTTAAAATGAGGTGAAGATGGGGATACTCTAAATTTTGTATTCAAATGCTAGTTTTAATGGGTGGGTCAAGAAGGAGATTAAGTTGTTCTTATGTTTGGTGTAAACTCAGGAGGTCCTAGAATAGCACATAAAGGATGACTGATTGATTCACAGTTTACATCCATTACACCCTTAGATTTGTATTTTAAGAGAGAGCATGGAGAGAAGGAAGGATGGATAGGGACAAGAACTGTTTCCTGGCAGTTATAAATCCCAGGTTACATTTATGATAGGGGAAGGGGTTTGTCTGGGATGTGTTTTTGATAATTTTTTGTTCTGAGGTTATGAAAACTAGTATAGACCCTTTAAAACTGTACTGCATGAGCTGTGACTTGTGAAGGCTCAGGGGGGTCACTGATGCTTTGCTGTGGGTCAGCGGCAGTGTGGAGACAGATCCTTCCAAAGCTGCTGGAAGGGTGAGTCCAGAGGAGCAGTGTACAACTGTGTGTTGGGGGTACATACAACCTCTGACAATGATACGCTGGTATAATTTGTAGGAGGAGGAAGTAAAGGGTCTTTCTTGGGGGAGTCTTGTGGGGACAACCA
>JAJPUD010005538.1:115070-155223 GCA_023553655.1 Myrmecobius fasciatus | reverse complement strand
ACCTCTCAGACCTGTGGAGGGGGAAGGAATTTGTGACCAAAGAAGAACTAGAGGTCATCATTAATCACAAAATAGATAAGTTCAACTATATCAAGTTAAAAAGCTTTTGTACAAACAAAATGAATGCAGCAAGATTAGAAGGGTAGCAGTAAACTGGGAAAATATTTTTACATCCAAAGGTTCTGATAAAGGCCTCATTTCTAAAATATATAGAGAATTGACTCAAATATATAAGAATTCAAGCCATTCTCCAATTGATAAATGGTCAAAAGATATGAACAGACAATTTTCAGACGAAGAAATTCAAACTATATCTGGTCACATGAAAAGGTGCTCCAAATCCCTATTGATCAGAGAAATGCAAATTAAGACAACTCTGAGATACCACTACACACCTGTCAAATTAGCTAAAATGACAGGAAATGATAATGATAACTGTTGGAGGGGATGTGGGAAAACTGGGACACTGATACATTGTTGGTGGAACTGCGAACAGATCCAACCATTCTGGAGAGCAATTTGGAACTATGCTCAAAAAGTTATCCAACTGTGCATACCCTTTGACCCAGCAGTGTTTCTACTGGGCCTATATCCCAAAGAGATTTTAAAGGAGGGAAAGGGACCCACATGTGCAAAAATGTTTGTGGCAGCCCTTTTTGTAATGGCAAGAAACTGGAAACTGAAGGGATGCTCATCAATTGGAGAATGGCTGAATAAATTATGGTATATGAATGTTATGGAATATTATTGTTCTGTAAGAAACGACCAGCAGGACGATTTCAGAGAGGCCTGGAGAGACTTGCATGAACTGATGCTGAGTGAAATCAGCAGAACCAGGAGAACATTATACACAGCAACAAGACTATATGATGATCAATTCTGATGGACATGGTTCTCTTCAACAATGGTGTGATTCAAACCAGTTCCTATTGTTCAGCGATGAAGATAGTCATATACATCCAGAGAGAGGCCTGTGGGAACTGAGTACGGACCACAACACAGCATTTTAATGCTTTCTGTGAATATTTCCATGCATTTTGTTTTCCTTTTTAGGTGGTTTTTTTCTTCTTCTCTTTCTAGATCTGATGTTTCTTGTGCAGTAAAATAACTGTATAGCTATGTATACATATATTGGATTTGTCATATAATTTATCATATTTAGCATGTATTAGATTACCTGTCATCTAGGGGTGGGAGGTGGGGGGAAGGAGGGGAAAAGCTTGGGAAAAAAGTTTTTGCAAAGGTCAATGTAGAAAAATCACTCATATGTTTTGTAAATAAAAACCTTTTAATAAAAAAAAATTATGTGTGACAATCATGGAGATTTCCAGAGGGTATGATGGAAATGAAGGGCATATAGAAGGTAAGGTGAAGTTTACTACGGAAATTCTGAGGGACATGGCTCTCTTCAACAATGAGATGATTCAGGCCAATTCTAATAGATTTGGATGTAGAGAGCCATCTGCACCCAGAGAGGGCTGTAGGGACCCATATTGAAATATGGATCACAAGACAGAATTTTCACCTTTTTTTCTTCTTGTGTGCTTGCCTTTTGTTTTCTTTCTCATTTTTTTCCTTTTTGATCTGATTTTTCTTGTGCAGCCTGATAACTGTGGAAATATGTATAGAAAAATTGCACATATTTAAAATGTATTGGATTATTTGCTGCCTGGGAGAGGAAGGGGAAAGGAAGGGAAAAAAATTTGGAATACAATATGTTGCAGAGATGAATGTTGAAAACTGTCTATGCATATGTTTTGAAAATAAAAAGCTTAAAAAGGTGGGGTTAAAGACCCTAGCTTTTGGGATAAGAACACACTACTTGACAAAAACTGCTGGGAAAATTGGAAACTAATGTGTAAGAAATTAGGGCTTGACCCACACCTAACACCACGTACCAAGATAAGATCTAAACGGGTTCATGAGTTAGACATAAAAAGTTATACTATAAGCAAATTAGAAGAACATAGGATAGTTTACCTATCAGATCTGTGGAGAAGAAAGGAATTTGTATCCAGAGAAGAGCTAGAACTCATAATTGAAAAACAGATAGATAATTTTGATTATATTAAGTTTAAAAGATTTTATATAAACAAAACTAATGCAGATAAGATCAGAAGGGAAACAATAAATTGGTAAATCATTTTTATATTTAAGGTTTCTGATAAAGGTCTCATTTCTAAAATACATAGAGAATTGACTCAAATTTGAATTCAAGGCATTTTCCAGTTGATAAATGGTTAAAGGTTATGAACAGACAATTTTCAGATGAAACTGAAGCTGTTTTTAGTCATATGAGAAGATGCTCTAAATCACTATTGATCATAGAAATGCAAAGTAAGACAACTCTGAGATATCACTACATACCTGTTAGATTGGCAAAGATGACAGGAAAAGATAATGACGAATTTTGGAGGAGATGTGGGAAAACTGGGACACTAATTGGTGGAACTGTGAATGGATCCAGCCATTCTGGAGAGCAATTTGGAACTATGTTCAAAAAGTTATCAAACTGTGCATACCCTTTGACCCAGCAGTGTTTCTATTGGGCTTATATCCCAAAGAAATCATAAAGAAAGGAAAGGGTCCCACATGTGCAAGAATGTTTGTGGCAGCCCTTTTTGTAGTGGCTAGAAACTGGAAACTGAATGGATGCCCATCAATTGTAGAATGACTGAATAAATTAGGTATATGAATGTCATGGAATATTATTGTTCTGTAAGAAATGACCAACAGGATGATGTCAAAGAGGCCTGGAGAGACTTACATGAACTGATGCTAAGTGAAATAAGCAGAACCAGATCACTGTACCTGGCAACAGTAAGATAATATGACAATCAGTTCTGATGAACCTGACTCTTTTCAACAGTGAGATGACTGATGCCAGTTCCAATGATCTTGTGATGATGAGAGCCTTCTATACCCAGAGAGAGAACTGTGGGAACTGAGTGTAGATCACAACATAACATTTTCCCTCTTTTGTTGTTTGCTTGCATTTTCTTTTCTTACTTTCTTTTTTTGATCTGATTTTTCTTGTGCAGCAAGAGAAATGTATAAATATGTTTATACATATTGGATTTAACATATTTTAATATTTTAACATATACTGTATTGCTTGCCATCTAGGGGAGGGAGCTGAAGGGGAAAAGGAGAAAATCTGAAACATAAGGCTATGCAAGGGTCAATGTTGTCAAGTTGTCCGTGCACATATTTTGAAAATAAAAAACTTTAGAGATTAAAAAAGGGAGGGGGAAGTTTTCTATGGAAGTACGATTGGAAGGGAAAGGGTAGATGCAGTTCCTATGGCCAACACTGACCATATTCACAGAAGATCCACCTCTGATTCTGGGATCCATAGACCAACTTGTGCATCCTAAGTAAAGGAATAGTCTGTACCATGTGGAGGGAGGAGAATTAGGAAGAGGAAGGGTAATGAACCCTGGGCTGGAGTGAAGTAGGGGATGAGGGACAGGAAGGGTTGTGCTACAGCCAGCTCTGAGATACAATAGCTAAATGTTTAGTCTGAGAATTTACTTCTCAGAAATTGGCAAATACTATAAATCAGGATTGAATTTAAGGCTTTGTTGATTGTCTGGACAAGATAGTGATGGAGAAAATGTGAATAATGAAGATTAAACTTGAAAGTATATTATAGGGACACTTTTCCCTCCAGAGAGTCAGTTGTTAAACATTTACACAAGTCATTCAGGCCAATCAGAGCTGGGGTTGGGGAGGAAGTACATTTTCTGTGCAAGCCTACATCTAGACCTAAGTATTAAGTTATCCTTAGCTAGTTCTAATCCATCCCCAATTCTCATGTCTTGCTAGTTGCAAAGTTATTTCACTGGTTATCTATAAAGCTGGGTGACATGGTGGAGAGAGCATTGGATTTAAAATCAGGATGACTCATCTTTTTGAGTTCAAATCTGGTCCAGACACTTACTAGCTGTGTGACTCTAGGCAAGTCCCTTAACTCTGTTTCCTCATTTGTCAAATTAGCTGGAGAATGAAATGGCAAACCACTCTAGTATCTTTGCCAAGAAAACCCTAAATAGGAGTACAAAAATCAGACACAATTGAACAACAGAAGTGTCAAATCTTTTTATAAATACTCCCAAGACTGTTAAAAGTCAGGTTTAGTGTGATAAACCAATAGTTTTGCTTTGTATCAGTCATTCACCAAGACAACTATTCTCAGTCACCCAAGATTATAAAATCTTTTTTTTGTATTTTCATGCATGTAAACATGTGTATTATGAATATATGTTTATATGTTTGCCTTGGAATATATTTTTCCTCACACAATCCATTAATGTTCCCATTTTCCCCATTCTTATCTCCTTTCTCTCAGCTCTTCAAGTGAATTCCTTCTTCATCCTCCATTCTCTTGAGATCATCACAACATAATAGAATCATATCCATGCACACTAATTAAACTCCTTCTAAAGTGATGATAAAGTTTTGAGGGGGTTACACATATATCCTTCTGTTTTTAGGCTTCTTTTGGGCAATGGGCAACAGAGCTTCCAGGGAGCACCTGTTCCTACTCTTAGAAATGGTTCAGGGTCCCCTGGGATCTCCTTGGATCTCTTTCTGCCCTAATGCTTCCTGCCTCAGTCAGCCTTCTTCTCATTTTGGGGTGTTGTAATGCTCCCTATCCTACTCCCACTCTTGTTTAGTGTACTTTTGCCCAAGCCCCAAACCAACATTTGAGACCTTTCTATCTTGCCAAACTGCCCAAAACTGTACAATTAATCATGGTGATTTTTTTTTTCAAATTTAGATTAGTAGACTGTTTCAAGTATGGTGACACATAAGCTCTAAATTCCTTGTCAGACTCACCAGCTCTCTATTAGTCTAATGTCCCACAGTTATGCTACACGTGAGTAGATAGAATTGAATTAATCTTAATGACCAAAAAGACATCACAATCAATATGAATTAAAATGTCTTCTAAACAACATATCAGAGAAATAAATTAGACATTAACTTCAAATAGTGAGCATGTATGTTTGCTTTAGATCATGATTTCTATCCCTGCCTTTTTTACTTCACTTAGATATGTTTCTAAGGCTCTTTTTTAAAGTCGGTTGGGATCCAGAACTTTAAAAAGAGAGAGGGAAGAAGAGACTATGTAGATTCCCAGAACAATGATAGTTTCTTTAGCAGGTCCATTGATGAGGCACACTAAGAAATATTATCTAGGTGTCAATCAACCTGAATTCCTCACTTGGCAGCACCATTGTTAGAAATGTTAGGAGAAAATGTACAAGTGATGGACTCTTTGGAGAAAGCCTCTAAATCTCAACACTATATGCATGGGTTTTAAGTTAAAGTAAGAACAAGATATAACTTCTCTCATGAATCAGATTGGTAAACATGACAGAAAAGGAAAATTCCAGATTCTGGAAGAGATGTAGAAAAATAGTTATACTAATGCACTATTAGTCAAGCTGTGAACTGATCTCATTGTTCTGGAGGACAATTTGGAACTACGCTAAAAAGGCTGTCAAACTGTGCATACCCTTTGACCCAGCAATACCACAACTAGAACTGTATACTAGAATGGTTAAAGAAAAAGGGAAAGGACCTATTTGTACCAAAATATTAATAGCAGCCTTTTTTGAATTAGCAAAGAATTGAAAATTGAAGGGATGCCCAACAACTAAGGAAAGGCTGAACAAATTCGGATATATAGTTATGATGGAATACTATTGTGCTATTAGAAATGATTAGCAGGATGATTTAAGAAAAACCTGCCAAGTCTTTCATTTAAAAGGATTTTTTCAATTACATGCAAAAACAATTTTTAACATTCATTTGTTAAAATTTTGAGTTCCAAATTCTCTCCATCCCTTCCTCTATTCCTTTCCTTATGACAACAGGCAATTCAATATAGGTTATGCATGTGCAGTCATTCAAAACATATTTCTGTATTAGTCATGTTGTGAAAGAAAACAGACCAAAAGAGAAAGAAAAATGAAAAAAATAAGGTAAAAAACAGCAAGCTTCAATCTGTAATCAGACTCCACCAGTTCTTTCTTTTCTGGTGAATAGAATTTTTTTTATCATAAGTACATCAGAATTATCTTGGACCTTTATATTGCTAAGAATAGCTAAGTCATCATATGATATTGCTATTACTAGGTACACTATTCTCTTGGTTCTCTTTACTTCAGTTTGCATCAGTTCATGTAAGGTTTTCCAGGTTTTTCTGAAAGCATTTTGCTCATTATTTCTCCCAGCACAATACATAACAACCAAATATCAAGCTTGTTCAACTATTCCCCAATTGATGGCCATTCCCTCAATTTTAAATTTCCAAATCTTTGCCACCACAAAAAGCACTGCCATTTTTTTAACAAATGGGTTATTCCTCCCTTTTAAAAATCTCTTTGGGATACAGAACTAGTAGTAATATTACTAGGTCAAAGAGCCCACAAAGTTTTATAGTCTTTGGGGCCATAATAACACTCCTGATTAGAGACATGCAAATCAAAGTAATTCTGAGGTAATCACCTCATACCTATCAGATTGATTAATATGACTGCAAAGGAAAATGACAAATATTGAAAGGGACATGAAAAAAAAACAGGACACTAATGTATTATTGGTGGAGTGGTTAACCAATTTATTCTGTAGAACAATTATGGCCCCAAAGTGTTTTGTGATTTTGTTCATATAATTCCTAAGTTTATCTTGGCAAGTAGATTCCCAAGTATTTTATATTGTCTAAAGTTATTTTAAATGGAATTTCTCTTTTTATCTCTTGCTGCTGGACTTTGATAATAGTATATAGAAATGCTGTTGATTTTCTATCCTGCAATTTTTGCTAAAGTTTTTAATTATTCCAACTAATTTTAGTTGATTATTTAGAATTTTCCAGGTATGTCATCATATGATTTGCAGAGAATCATAGTTTCCTCATTGCTTATTCTAATTCCTTCAATTACTTTTTTCTTTTCTTTTAGATACAGTCAACATTTCTAGTACAATACAATATTGAATAATATTGGTGATAACGGACATCGTTGCTTCATCTTTGATCTTACTGAGATGTCTTTTAATTTTTCCCCTTTAGAGATAATGCTTACTGATGATTTTTAGATAAATGCTACTTGTCATTTTAAGGAAAGCTCTACTATTCCTATATTTTCTAGTCTTCTTAATAGGAATAATACTGTATTTTGTTAAAAGCTTTTTCTGCATCTATATGACAATAACAAAACCAACAAAAGTCACATGATTATGTGACTTTTGTTGGTTTTGTTATTGTCATAGCCAATTATGCTGATAGTTTCCCTAATACTGAAGCTGTTTTGCATTCCTGGTATAAATCCCACTTGGTCATAGTATGTGATCTTTTCATATATCATTGCAATTTCCTTGCTGGTATTTAAAAAAAATGTATCAATGTTCATTAAGGAAATAGGTCTATAGTTTTCTTTTCCTGTTTTTGCTTTTCCTGGTTTAAGTATCAATACTATATTAATGTCTTTAAAAAAAATTGGTAGGATTCCTTCTTTGCCTATTTTTTCAGATACTTTTTGTAGTATTGAAATTCATTGTTCCTTAAATGTTTTACAAAATTCATTTGTGAATCAATCTGATTCTGACTTTTTTTCTTAAATAGCTTATTTATGGCTTCTTTAATTTCTTTTCTAAGGTAGAGTTATATAAGTATTTATTTCCTATTCCAAATCTGGACAATTTACATTTTTGTGAATATTCATCCATTTAACTTATACTGTCAGATTTATTGGCATATAATTGGCCAAAGTAGTTGTTCATAATTATTTTAATTCCCTCTTCATTGGTGATAAAATCACTCTTTTAATTTTTTGATAGTGGTAATTTGATTTTCTGAAAAAAAAAACAACTAATTAAGTAATGGTTTATCTGATTCTTCCCTATAAAACATCTGTATGTTACACTATTTGGTGAATATATGTTTAGTATTACTATTACTTCATTGTCCATGGTACCTTTTTAGCAGGATGTTATTTATTGATTCAAAGGTTTTCTTACTTTCAATTTTATTAATCTCTCCTTTGACTTTCAGGATTTCCAATTTGGCTGAGGATTTAAATTTTTTTTCTAGTTGTTTTTGGTAGTATTCCCAATTCATTAGTCTGATTTTTCTCCATTTTGTTGATTTAAAGGTTTAGAGATGAGTTGTTTTGGTTGCATCCCATAAATTCTGGTATGCTGTCTCATTTTTGTCATTCTTTTTTTTTAATGAAATCATTGTTTCTAGCCTTTGTTCTTTTATCTATTTAATCATTAGGATTAGATTACACAATTTAGGATTAAATTATACAGTTTCTAATAAATTTTTCATCTATCTTTTCACAGAACTTTATTGAATATTATTTTAATTGCATTGTGATCTGAAAAGAATTCATTTAATATTTCTGCTTTTCTACATTTGGCTGTTATACATGGCTAGTTTTTGTGGAGGTGGCCTATATCTCTAAGAAAAATGAATAGTCTTTTCTATTGCCACTCATTTTTTTCCAGAGGTTTCTCATATCTAACTTTTTAAAAAAAATTATTCATCTTCTTAGTTGCTTTCTTCTTTATTTTGTTTTTATTTATATTTTTCTAGTTCTGAGAGGGGGGGAAATTAAGTTGCCTCACTGGTATAGTTTTCTTTTTTTTAATTTTATTTTATTTGCATAACATATGTGTGGGTAATTCTTCAACAATAACCCTTACATAGCTTTCCGTTACAAATTTTTCCCCCCAACTCCCCACCCCTCCCCTAGATGGCAGGATATCCACTACATGTTAATTATGTTAAAATATTGGCAAATCGAATATATGTATACATATTTCCAAACTTATCATTGGTGTGCAAGAAAAATCTTATCTACACAAATGATATATCAGATAAAGGAAACACAATGTAAGCAAACATCAATCAAGGAGTATGAGAATGTTATGTTGTGGTCCACATTTCGCATCCCTCTCTCTGGGTGTATATGGCTTTCTTCAGTGAACAATTGGAGGTGGTTTGAAACATTTCATTGTTGAAGAGAGCCATGTCCATCAGAATTGATCGTCATATAGTACTGTTGTTGCCGTGTATAATGATCTCCTGGTTCTGCTCATTTCACTCAGCATCAGTTCATGTAAGTCTCTCCAGGCCTCTCTGAAATCATCTTGCTGGTCATTTCTTACAGAACAATAATATTCCATAATATTCATATACCATAATTTATTCAGCCATTCTCCAATTGAAGGGCATCTATTCAATTTCCAGTTTCTAGCCACTACAAAGAGGGCTGCCACAAACATTCTTGCACATGTGGGGCCTTTTCCTGCCTTTATGATTTCTTTGGGATATAAGCCCAATAGAAATGCTGCTGGGTCAAAGGGTATGCACAGTTTGATAACTTTTTGAGCATAGCTCCAAATTGTTCTCCAGAATGGCTGTATCCGTTCACAGCTCCACCAACAATGCATCAGTGTCCCAGCCCTCCCACAACCCCTCCAACATTCATCATTAACTTTTCCTGTCATTTTAGCCAATCTGACAGGTGTGAAGTGGTATCTCAGGGTTGTCTTGATTTGCATTTCTCTGATCAATAGTGATTTGGAGCACCTTTTCATATGACTATAAATAGTTTTAATTTCATCCTCTGAAAATTGTCTGTTCATATCCTTTGACCATTTATTGATTGGAGAATGGCTTGAATTTTTATAAATATGAGACAATTCTCTATATATTTTAGAGATGAGACCTTTATCAGAACCCTTAAATGTAAAGATGATTTCCCAATTTATTGCTTCCCTCCTAATCTTGTCTGCATTGATTTTGTTTGTACAAAAACTTTTTAACTTAATATAGTCAAAGTTATCTATCTGGTTTTCAATTAAGAGTTCCAATTCTTCTTTGGACATAAATTTATTCCATCTCCACAGGTCTGAGAGGTAAACTATATTATGTTCCTCTAACTTGTTTACAAAATCACTCTTTATATCCAGATCATGAACCCATTTAGATCTTATCTTGGTATGTGGTGTTAGATGTGGGTCAAGCCCTAATTTCTTCCACACTAGTTTCCAGTTTTCCCAGCAGTTTTTGTCAAATAGTGAATACTTATCCCAAAAGCTAGGGTCTTTGGGTTTATCAAAAACCAAATTGCTATAGTTATTGCCTAGTTTGTCTTGTGATTCTATCCTATTCCACTGATCGACTACTCTACTGGTATAGTTTTCTGGTCTGTTTCTTTCTGCAAGCTTCTGCAAGCTAAATTTTCATTTAGCTTCTCCCTGAAGAATCTGGATATTACTCTATTTGGTGCATATATGTTTAGTATTACTATTACTTCATTGTCCATGGTACCTTTTTAGCAAGATGTAGTTTCCTTACTTATGTCTTTAATTAGATCTATCTTTGCTTTAGCTTTGTTTGAGATCATAATTGGTAGTCCCACTTTTTTTTCTTCAATTGAAACATAGTGGACTCTACTCCAGTCACTTATCTTGATTCAATTTTGCTGGGTAGATGATGCTTACTTGTATTCCTATCTTCTTTTCCCTCTAGAATATCATATTCCAAACTACTAAATCCTGTGTAAGTCTGATTGTGTTTCCATGACATTTGAAGTGTTTCTGACTGCTTGTAGTATTTCTTTCTTGACCTGGGAGCTCTGAAATTTGACTATCCCACAGAGTTTTCATTTTGTGATCTCTTCCAGGAGATAGTGAATTCTGCCGATTTCTATTTTACTCTCTGGTTCTGGGATGTCAGGGCAATTTTCCTTAGATGTTATTGAAATCAAATGTCTAGGCTCTTTTTTTAATCATGACTTCTAGGTAGTCCAATAATTTTTCAATTCTCTCTCCTTCTGGACCCTTTGTCATCTGTGGGCTGAGTGCTCCAAGAAGTCATCATCTCTGAGGCAGTCACCCCATTCTGCTGACCTGCCTGGATGCCATCTGTGTTGAACGGCATTCTAACTGCATCCCTATAAGGTAAACCTTTCCTTTTGCCTTCTAAATCTCCTTGGAATGGAAATTTGTTTCACCTTGTCTTTCTGTTGATTCTGCCATTCCAGAATTTTGAAGCATTATTTTAAAGTTGTTTGGAGGGAAATTTGGGAGAGCTTAGGCAAATAACTCTTAACTTGGCCATCTTGGATTTGACTCAAAATCTAGGAAATCTTATATGAACCAATACAAAATGAACTAAGTAGAATTAGGAAAACACTATATACAGTAACTACGATATTATAATGAGGATGAATTGTGAAAAATTTAGTCACCCTTATTAAGACAATGATCCAAGTAAATTCCAAAGAACCACAATGAAAAATGCTATCTACCTCTAGAGAGAGAACTAATAAACTCTGAGTGCATATTGAAGCACAACTTTTTTCACTTTCTTTATTTTTCTTGTTTTGTATGTGTGTGTTTTCCTTTGCAGCATGGTTAATATGGCTGGGGAGCTGGTTAAGGGGAGAAAGAAGGTATCATATATGTCTTTTCAGACTCAAAGTGGTATGAAAGATCAAAGCCCAGTATAAGGAAATGTGGAACTTACAATCAGTCAATAAACACTTATTATATGTCTACTATGTGACAAGCATTGTGTTAAGTGCTGGATATACAAAAAGAAGCAAAAGATAGTTCCTGACCTCAAGGACACAATATATAAATATACACAAAGCAAGCTATAAGATAAATAGAAAACAATTAACAGAGGTAAGTAATTTAAGAAGAATCAAAAATGGCTTCCTGTGGAAGATATAATTTTAGTTAGGATTTAAAGGAATTCAAGGAGGTCAGTATTTGGAATACAGCATTTTGAGCATGGGGGGTGGACAGACAAAAAGTTTGTCCAGAAGTGAGATATGAAGTGTGCTGATAGTAGAACAACCAGAAAGCCAGTATTATTGGAACAAAGAGTAAGTACTGTGGAGTAAGATGTAAGAAGATTGGAAAGGTAAAAAAGGACTAAGTTATGAAGGATTTTGAATGCCAAACGGCATATTTTTATCCTAGAGGCAATAGGAAAACTTTGGTATTTATTGAATAAGGAGGTAACATAGTTGGATCTGCATTTTTTGGTACCAAGCTGCTTTCTTTCAAAACTTTGCTAAACTACTACTTGCTTCCTTCATGAAGCCTCTCCATACCCTGATCTTAAGCACTTATCTAGTCTTATTTTGCATTATATTTACTTGTGAATGTATAAGTATTTTAAATAGGTGAATCTGTTTATAGCTCAATCTTCTTTCCAAGTTCTATTTTGGTAAAAGAGACAAATGATATTACCCAGTGTGCTCATTTAGAAAGGTTAGGTGCTGTCAGAAATGTCTTGGTCATAATTGGTTGAAAAAGCAGAAATACAATAGGAATTGTGTCCCAAACATGAGGGCCTATAGGAATTGGTGCCTAGACATGAGCAAGTTCTTGTTCCTAATCCCATCATTTGCAATCTTTCCTGACTGGTTGTGGGTATTTTTCAGAAGTTAAAAGAAAAAAATCTTCCTGGATTTCAACTTTCTGAAAGAGAAAAAAAAATGTTTTCTCATATGGGAAATTTGCCTATAAGAATTGCTCTCTCTATTTTGGTCTAAATATTCCTGTTTTTGTTTTTGTTTTAAAGAGGGAAACACCATCAGTAAGATGATACATGTAAAAGAATCTCAAAAATAATTGTTATGTCTCCTCAAAGAGAAAACAATGAATTGTAAATACATAGTTGTTATTGGGAAAAGAACCAAGGAATGCCAATGATTAAAGACAAGTAACAGATTTAAGGAGAGAACATCCTACATGTTTGGGGGTAGAGGGATAGGGGGAAAAGAGGGCTTGGTCCCAAAGAGTAAATAGGATGCATACTGGAATCTGACTAAAAAGTGCAAGAGATAAACAAATCTAGAGGACTGGGAAGGAATCATAAGAGAGAAATCTGGGAAGCTTTCTGGAGGATTGAGAGGAAAGGAAGAGGAGAATGATGGAAGAAATGCAAGATGTTTATGAATGGCAATCTGTCCCATTCACCAGTCAAGGTGATTGTTTTGTCACATTGTTACATTGGTTCCATGCTGCCTCTTTTGCAGTTATAGCTCTGCTACTATGAACTTGAATAGTAGATACTTATAATGCAAAGTTTTAGGGCATATCTATCTCAGTCCTATTTACCTAGGTCATTGGTAACAGGGTTATTGCTGAATCATTTCAGTTGTGTCCGACTCTTCATTACTTCATTTGGGGTCTTCTTAGCAAAGATCCTGGTGTACTTTACCATTTCCTTTTCCAGATGTGGAAACTGAGGCAAGCAGAATTAAATGACTTACTATGGATCATACATCTAATAAATGTCTGCAGGTCTTCTTGATGCCAGGTTCAGTACTCTTATCTACAGATAGTCTCCAAAAATGAAAGAGGTAGTATGGCAAAGTGAACAGAGAGGTAGCTTCAGGGTCAGGGAGTCTTGAGTTCAAGTTCCATTTCTGACACATATAAGCTATATGACCCTGGGCAAATTACTTAGCCTCTCCATCATCTTAAAAGAAGTTTCTAAGATGGTAAGATCAGAAAAAGTGCTGCCAAACATTAGTAGAAGTTTCCTAGAAGAGTTCCTAGACAAATGAAATCATAGGTCCACTCCAGTCCCTATCCCTATTAAAATTAGCTTGCTATAATTACCTATCTTTTGGAGAAAACGTCATTTGAAGACAATCAAGTTCCTTATATACCTTATTGCTTTCTGAAACTAGAACTGGAGTTGGCAACCTAACAGACTTTTTGCAAGATTTTTCAACTTATATGGCAACTACTTTTCTCCACCTAACTCAGAGACCAACAGATAAGAGGCCCTGGATTTACTCTGGTTGCCCTTCCAGGCTGGCTGGACTCATGGAGTTGTACTGAGAGGCCAAGGGAAGAAATTGTCTATTCAGTGAGTCCTAAGAAAAATTCATTCAATTCAATTCCACAAGCATTTCTAAGAATTATAGAAATCAGAGAAAGCAATTATGTCTTTCATGTGCTGGAAATAATGTTTAAGTATCAATACATCAATAATAAGTACAATGTGATCTGAAGGAGCATCATGCACTTACAATGGAGAAGACCAGCAAAGGTATTTAATAGCAGTTGGCACCTAAAGTGAACCTTTTGGCAGCTAAAGGTTCTCTAAGAATTGAGGAATACATTTCCTTCAGGCTGAGTCCCAAGAACAGCAAATAGGCCAGTTTAGTTGGAAATGTGTGACAAGATGTAATATGAAATCAGTCTAGAAAGTTAGGTGGGAGCCAGACTGTGAAGAGCTTTAAATGTCAAGCTAAGGGGCTTATGTTTTATTCCAGAGGCAATACAGAACCATTGAAGAAGCTTCAACAAGGGAGTTACATAGTCAGACCAATGCTTTAAGAAAATTGTTTTGTCACATATAGAGAGGCTATTCAATCAATTAAATAGTGTTTATTAAGCAGTTACTATGTAAAAGGCACTATGCTAAGCCCTGATGTTAGCCCCCCCCCCAAAAAAAGGCATTCATGTTCATGTTGATGTTCATGTCTAATACAGGAGATATCATCATCATCATCATCATCACTAACATTTATGTAACACCTACTATGTGCCAGGCACTGTATTAAGTGCTTTACAATTATTATCTCATCAAATCTTCCCAACAACCCTGATAGGTGCTATTATTGCCCCTATTTTACATATGGAGAAACTGAGGTACAAAGAGAAGTTTAAGAAATTTGCTAAGAGTCTTACAGCTAAATAATCATTTGAGGCTGGATTTTAACTCAGGTAAGTCTTTTGATTCCAAGCTTGGTGCTTTATCCTTTGCACCACCAAGCTACCCTGACAACTGTATACAAACCAAATATATTATACAGGATAAATCGGAGGGAGGGAGACAATCTGAGAGGGAATACATTAAAATTAAGGCCAACTGGATATATTGGAGAGGAGAGACTGGAAGCAGTTCAATTGGAAAACTTTGCAATAGTAAGGACTTGTAGTGATGAGAGCCTAACTCATGGAGATGAGAGAAGGGAACAAACAGAAGAAATATTATAGAGGTATAACTGACAAATTTTAGTAACTAAATGGATATGTAAGAGTGAAAAACTGAAAAGATCTACCAGACAAACAAACCCAAATAACTAGAATAATGGTAGTACCTTCAATGAAAATAGAGCATTTTGAAGATACAGGTTTATTTGTCTTTGGACCAGAGATAAGACAATGTTGCTATCACACAGAGACTTCTCTTTTAGGCTAGAAGAGAGTACATTGACAAATAAAATCAATCTGAGTGTTGAAGTAACAGATCAACATAGGATACTGTTTAACCCAGAATCAATAGGCAGGAATCATTCCAGAATTAGCTTTTTTTCAACTTCTGGTTGTAGCAGCTGCTTTCTTAACCCAATATACATGATTCTGTCTGGCCCCTGGGGATTCAATTTGGGGAACATCATAAATTAGCCTGTCTGCATCCTACAGTCAGTCACCCAAGTAGCTCTCACTGTAATCTCTGCCATGGATTCTGGCTGGGGCTTCTGAGGACCCCTGTCATTTTTGAATCTATTGAGAAAAGTTTAGATAGGAGAACCAGAGGTTCTAAGTTTGAATCCGGCTCTGCTACCGTGACCTACAGCAAGTCACTAAAACTCTTTGAATCTGAGTTTCCTTAGCAATAATACAGAATAGATGATCTATAATGACTTCTCTAGCTTTAAATTCTATCATCCTTCATAGATATGACCACTTTGTCCTTTTGAGTCTGGAGCTCCTAATGAAGGATCAAAATGTTAGAGAATCAAACACTTTTTCACTCTTTTTGTAATAACAGCACCCTGTTGTTGTTGCTTGATTTTGTTATTCCTTCTGCCACTGATCACTCACCTTTCCCAAAGCATCCACATTGACACATATTGTTTGGGTACTATAGTTGAATACAGTTGATAGGTTCCTAGAATATCCTGTCCTATCCCCATACAACATTCCCTTATGTCTGAGATGTTTGTAGTTCAATTAAATTGGCATTAATTTTGAGAATTTTTGAGGAATTCACTCTCCTCATTGAGATAACGAGAACCAGATGAGGATGTGGCAAAATCTCAGCTTTAATCTTAATTTCAGTATCAACTTTCATGCTTTAAAAAATTTGTGATGTCATGTGTATAAGGAACTCCCAATGAGGGAAAAAGCCCTCTTATAATGCAGACCAGGAAAGAATGGGTCATCTGTCTTCCATTTTCCAAGGTCTTTCTACCTGCTCCTTCATTCTATCTCTACAGTTTTTCCTTTCCCTTTAAATTTGCACACTGTATCTAGTAACCTGGAAAGAAATAATATAAATGAATAAAAAATGTTCTTCTAGAATACTCCAATTAATAATATCCTTCTTTGATACCTCTCTAGGTATAACTCCTATGACAGATCTCCAAATAATCAAATGTACAGATTTGAAATGTGACTTCTGAATATTTTCTTAGTGCCTGATCCAAATGCTTAAATGTGAATCTGCCAACAGTGTTGTGTTATAGAAGGGACCCTGGATTGAACATTATAACCTAAGTTCATATTTTAGTTCTATCACTAATTTTCTTTATGAACTGGGGCAAGTAACTAACTTCTCTTCTTTACAATTCATTTTTCTCCTCTATAAAATAATGGATTTGGTTTAGGTTACAATATGTCAAGAAATTAGCATGTGTGTAAGATTAATTTATAAATAACTCATAAAATTATTTTGTATTAAAAATTCAAGAAATCCTTAATTATGTGTTTTCTTTGGGGGAAAGAAGACATACTGGTCAATAATAAATGAATATATGGTTCTAGAGTTGGCTGTAAGCTCAGAATCAGCATGATTCAAAAGCATTTCTGAACTTTAAATTATCTACTATCTTTAAACTCAAAACTACAATTGGTTAATCTTTTGGGCTAGCCCATTACAGGTTGGGCTATTATCTCTTTCAAAGAAAAAGCATCAGTAAACTTGTGGCCATCTGTTATGAGAAGTATAACAAATGCCAAGCCAACTACAACATTCTTCCATATGCTAGGTTCAGAGAGTTTATTTCAAGAACATCTCAACATGATCAACACCACTTCATTTACCAGGTTCATTGAGGAAAATGTGTTTATCCAGAGCAGCTGGAAGTGCCAGATATGCACTGACATTTTATGAATTTGAATGTATTTATCATTAAATTTGTGCTGGGTGATATGTAATTCAGCATCAGTCAAGGTTCTCCATCTTCATCAAGCAAAATTTTATTGTAAATTCTATTTTCCCTATGATCTGGAGGCAGCAGATTGAAATAGAGACTGAGTAGCTGCCTATAAGTCAATGATATTAAAAATATGATCAATTTTCTTTCTAAACATTATGACTTCTTTCTTTAGGACTGGTAAATTGGCTATATATGGGAAGATAATGGATAAGAATCATGATAGATATATATGTATGCACATACACATCCACCCACATCTGGTTAGAATTGGAATTCTGAACACTGACTTTCCCAGTCTTTACGTGCAACTGAGGTAAGAGGATTATGGGCATTTGTGTCTTTTAAAAAGCATCTACACTCAATCAAATTTCATTTCAATTCAATGAGTATTTATTAGGCTCTAGCTATGTGTCATGTCCTCTGTTAGGTACAAGAGATAAAGACAAAAGCAAAATGATCTTTGACCTCTAGGATCTTACATTCTACTGGAGAAAGACAATGTAGGCACATATAAAAAACTATTTCTCCTGTTCATTTTTCAACGTCTTTCATGATGATTTACCATCCCCTCCACTCTACTGAAGATGTTCTCTCTAAGATTACCTGTGATCTCAATTGCTAAAGCTGATCACCTTTCCTCAAGGATGATTCTTCTTGAGCTCTCTGCAGCATTTGACCCTGGTGACTCTTTCTCCTCTCCTTTCCCTAGTACTTTCTTCTTCCTAGGTTTTCTTGTCTTTGTCATCACCTACTTTTCCTCCTCTCTGTCTGATAATTTCTTCTCAGTATCCTCCAATGACAGATGCACTAGAGTTATCTTTGGCTCTCTTAGCTTTCTTTTCACCTTATCATCTGCGTGTTCAGTTATCACCTGGGCCCCTATATAGGTGTATATATCTATCTAGATGTATATATCTATCCATATGCTTTAGTCTTGTTTCACTAACTGCTGTCCACATAGTCCTAAGTAAATGTCCCATAGGCACTAAGCTCAACATGAAACATTCCATACTAAACCTTTTCTTCCTACAAACTTCTCTATTTTTTTTTGAGGCCATCACCATTTTTTTACTCAACTGAATTTGTAAACTCAGACTCATATTCAACTATTCTCTCTCCCAGACTAATTGCATTCAATCAATTGTCAAGTCATTGTTTCTACTTCCACAACATAATTTGCATCTTTATCTCCTGCCAACTCATAGTTAGCTCTCTAATTCATGTCTTCACCATCTCTCTTCCATACAATATCAACAGCATTGTGTCAGGGCTTTTGACTTCTAGTTTCTCTTCTCTGTTGCTAAAATAATCTTCCTAAAGCATGAATCTTATCAGATCGCTCCTCTGTTCAAAAATCACCTGTATCATATGACCTCTATTATCACCCTTACAGTCCAGATGTAGTCTTCCTTTCCAGATTCACTTCATCCTTTAAATACTATATATTCCAGTTAAACTGGCCTTATATGCTAAGTTCCATCCCTGGAATTTAGCACAGCATCTCCTATCTCTGTCTTTGTACAGGCTATCATATACTCATGGAATGTTCTCCTTCTTCACCTTTGTATCTTAAGAATCCCTAACTTCTTTCAAGGTATAGTTCAGGTACCATCTCCTATGGGAAGACTTTCCTGATAATCCTAGTTGGCACCTCTCTCCATCCTGAAAATATTACTGTTGCATTTATCTTGTTACAAGTTGTATTCTCTCCATGAAGTGAAAACTCTTTGAGAGTAATGATTTTGTCTCTATTTAGTCTTCTATTTAGCTTAACATGTTGCCTTGTCTTTAGCAGGTACTTAATAAATGCTTTTTGGATTAGACTGGAGGTGGGGGTTAGTAGCAATTTTCTAGGTATTATTCTTACTAGATTTCAGTAATATGATTACTTATTAATATCTAATTAAAAAGGGGAGAAATTAGAGCGATTTTTCAGTTTCTGAACAGCTAGAATATAGACTTTTAAAAGAGACAACTTCTTCTAAGAACTCCCTTCTAAGGAGGTTGAAAGGACTCCCAAAGTAGGATACTACTAGTATCCTATTAGTCATACTATTTGATCAGATATGTATATGATTTAAACAAATTAAAATTATAAAGTCTAATCAACAACAAACAAGTAAACTTCCTTAGTGTTCTGGGCTCTAAATATTGGAATTATAGTATGTGTATAGTCTCAAGGATCTCTTTTTTTTTGGAGGGGGATATTTAATATAAATAGAGTTATTATTGCTCAGTTTGTGTCCAATTTTCCATGTCTCTCTTTTTCTCTGCAAAAATAGTGAAGTAGTTTGCCACTTCTTCTCCAGCTCATTTTAGAGATGAAGAAACTGATTAGTCAGGATTAAATGACTTGCTAAGGATCACTTTGGGCAAAAAAATAGGCAATCATGTCCTTTAGAAGGAATTCCCACTTCCTTTCACAAAAAACAAAGGAATAATTATGAATGGTGGTAGGTAGTTCAAGAAAACATGGAAACTTCACTAGATCAAAAGATGGATATGAAAACAGAAGAAGCTAACCAAGCAGTGATCTAGTACTTCTGCCAGAAGTGTGTGTATGTGTGTGTGTGTGTGTGCACGTGCACATGTAAATAAATTTCCTTTAGCTGTATTACAATCAGGATCCCTGTAAAATAACATAAACCTGGGAGTTAGGAAATCTATGCACCAGACCCATCTCTGCCACTGATTTAATGTGTGACTTTGAATGAATCATAAATTTGGAGGAAGAAAGGATCACAAAGACAATTTAGTCCATTTTACAGATGACGAAACTGAAGTTTAAGGGAGCAACTGATTTGCCCAAATCAGACAGCTTGTGACAAAGGCAAGATTAAATGCAGACCTGTGACTCCAAAGTCAGTGCCCTTTCTAGTATCCCACATTGTTCTAGATAATCCCTAGGGTCCCCACTAGCTCTTAATTTAATCATTTTTATGAGGTTAAAGGTCTACTGAGGCTATTCAAAACACAAATACCCCCAGGTCTTTAGATGAGAATCTTAAAAAATAAATTTGACCTTTCATATCACGTTATACTTCTTATTGTTATTTTAACAATAATTTTAAAAATATTATAAACATTATCATTCTAGGCTATTATATTATATAGGTATTAGAAATTCAAATGAAATTCTAGAAATGTACACAAATCCCAAATCTACAATGTCAATAGCAATAGTAGGAAACTGTCAGTGAGTTCCAATCTCTTTTCCACTATTCCTTAGAAAGATAACTTTGGGCAAATCACTTATTCACGTCAAGAATCAAGTTTCTAATCCAATAAAATAGATTTAACAATACGAGCCCTAGCCATTTCAAAGGGGGGGGTGTGTGTATGTGTGTGTATGGGAGAGAGGGAGGAGGAAGAAAATGAGAATGAGGGAGGGAGAAAGAAAGAATGGGAGGGAGGAAGACAGAGGCAGAGACACAGAAAGAGACAGACAGAAAGAGGGACACACAGAAAAATAGGGAGGCAGGGAGGAAGGGAGAGAAAGAAAGACGGAGATAGAGAGAGATAAAAAGAGGCAGAGACAGAGACAGTGAAAGAGAAAGAGAATGAGAAAGACAAAGAGAGACAGAAAGAAGAGAAAGAGAAAGACAGAGAGAGATTAGACAGTGACAGAGAGAGAGAAGGAATGAGAATTAAATGAGATCGTGTGCATAACAGCATTTTGCAAACTATTGTGTGTGGTACACTTTAAATGTCATAAGTAATGGATAGAATATTGTTCTTGGAATCTTGGTTTCAAATCTTGTTTCTGACACTTGCTGTTTATTCAATTGTAAAATGAGGCTAACAGTACTTAGCAGAGTTGCAGGACCCTAAAGAGATGATGCATGCTTACTCTACAGTAAACTTTAAAACATTATATAAATACCAGCTACTAATAGTACAAATCATCTTTAGAGATAGCCTGATAAGAGTCCCAGGCCCCTAACGAGAAAGAATAGGGTTCAAGTCCTGATCTGTGACCTTGGGAAAATTATTTAACTTTTCATTGCTCTTGAGACAGCTCTCTTAGTCAGCATATAAGCTAAAGAGAAAGGTTGTCCTCTATTGGTAGAAAGAGTTTCTTTATTCAGGACTTCCTAGTATCAATGAAATCAGAGATAGAGTCTCCACCTCTATCCCTATAATTGATACTAATAAAGATCTCTCTGTCCAAAGAAACTTGGACTTTCTAAGTGGGATCAGAAATTTCTGAATCTATAGCCAAGCCTCCCTTTTCTCTGTAAGAGGAAAGAAAAAAAATAAGAAAAACTCAGAATTTTGAAAGGTAGCACAAGAATTATAATAAGAATTAGAAGCACTGAGGGAGAGTGAAGGTGAAATTTTCAGGTAATGGAAGCTGTCCTGGCAGCTATTTTTGTATAGATGATAAAGAAAAAGACTCTGTATCTGAAGAGACAGCTGTCAGGTTTGAGAGCAAAAGGGACAAACGTACAGGGTTGAATGACCTTGTCAAGAAAGTCTGGAAAATCTTCTCTGCCAGCCTTCAAAACATAACAGAAGAAGGTTACTGATTAACCTTGGATCATTTAAAATCTAGTTTTCTGAGCAAAACAAGGAAACCAAAAAAGGGGGAGGAAAGAAATCAAGCCAAATGGGACTCCTTTGGTATTCTTAAGACCCTAAACCAATACAAATTCTCTGGATTCTTAATACAGTAGGTCAAATCTCTAGAAGAATGAACACTGAAAATTAGAGAATGGAGAGGGAGGGGATAAAAGACAAGAGAGGGTCAAAAAAACTGGGGACTGTCAAAATGGTATAAAATAGGAAGTTGCAACTATTGCTACAGGAAAAGAGAAATCAGTAAGATATATTCACATTGAAACTACTTCTCCCTGTCTTAGAATTCCTAGTTTCACAAGCAAATATTTGGAGGGTTTTTTTTTTTTTTTTTTTTTTTTTTGCTATAATCAGTTCAGCTCTTAGAGAAGAAGCATATATTTCCATGACTTATGAATCATAACATTTCATTTCTTCATCAACATTATTTGAAATGTTGTTTTAATAAAAATGGACTGAAGCTTATCTGCATCCAAGCAAATTGTATATCACCAAGTGATTGTTGAGGAAGGGATGCTCATTTGCATTTAAATTCACTTTTAAAAAAAAGAGAAATCCTGCCACCTTCTGGACAAAACCAGAGAACTATTTCTTAGCAATGAACAAATCATCTTTAAGTCATCTTGAATTAAATGAACATTCATTTTAAATATTCATTTTATCTTTAAAAAGAGAGAGAGAGGAAGAGCCATGGCTAAACATTTTAAAAGGACGGGAGCAAGAAATATCTGACTTATCTGAAATGCTAAATTGTCTCTTAGGCATGTTTAATTAAGCAGAAAACAACCTTTAACTATATTACAGAAAAAGCCCTCCTTTCAATTTTTAATCTTTTCCAAATTATTTCTCCATGTACATTCATATTTGCAATTCAGTACTCATTCAAAAATAGATTTTCACATGACCTACCAATTACGTATGTCCTATAGTTACCCTGACTGGCAATACTTCTATACATTGAATAAATATAAAAATAGAGTTAAATGGACACCAGAGCAAGATGAGATTTCAGTTCTGATTGAATGAATAGCTGTAAAAGCACAAATGGAAAGGCCTGCATTTATTCCCAGGGCTTGGAGCACTTAACTAATTGTAAATAAAACATTCAAAAATGCAGAAACATAATAATTGCGTCATAATGGCTAGCAAATGAAGGCATTTGCAAAGATGCTTTAGGAATAATCAGAGAGGCTGTAGGAAAATTTAGGACACATTACCTGGATTTGACAACAGAGGTTAGGTGTGGTTTCTGCTCTCGAAGAAGCTTAGCCAATTGTTTCTGCAGAGCCAAATCCTTACCATGGGCTTCTTTAATAAATGGGTGCTCTAAGAGATGTGTGACGGATGGGCGCTTTTCAAAATCCTTAATAAGACACCTGGTTAAAAAACATTAACAAAGAACAATATTAGACATCCAAATTTGTGCTTAATCAAAGTGTTTGAAAAAAGATCTTATTTCCTTAATAGTACCTAATTTCACTCTCCAACGAGTATTTTTTTTACTAATATTCAAAACAGGTAATATTTAATTTATTATCTAGGATCATTCTTTAAAATAGAACAAATATCACTTCAGTCTTTTTAAACAAATACAATTTGATGAGAGTTAACATTATTTTCAACTATTCAAAATATTCTGAACAATAAAATACATAGAATTTTTTTATTATTGAATTAAAGTTCCTTCAAATAAATGTTTTTAGTTAGAATCTAGTTGATCACTCTACCCACTAGATTTCAGCCACAAAAAGAATGGAGTGCTGACCATGAGTGCAAAGCCAAAGTACAGGAAGAAGGTCTCCTTACTTGATGTTAGAAAAATGCATTTAGGAGTCTCTTCCAGCAAAGAAACAAATCATCAAAGGGCAAAGTTCAGCCCCTTGATTTCTAATGGACTTCTGAGGGCAGCCGATAAAACTGAGCTCTGAAAAATGACTGTCTGCAATGTAAGTCAGGTAAATTGGAATGAAATAATCCAAATAGGGAAGGAGGAGGGAAACCCTACCTTTATAAAATGGTGTTGCATCTCAGCTCCTCCTGTGGCTAATTGATATAACAACCTTTGTGTTTCACACTCAATATCTTTTTAAAAGAAGACAATGACTTAAAATTGTATGCCCTGTGCTATTAAAAATGATTTTGACACAAGGAAATTTCTAATGAGACCAACTCTAATGAATATCCTGCATATCTCTTACAACATATATGCTTTTAAATACTTCAAGACTTAAACACAGTGGTGTTTGGGATAAATAGTAGGTGCTAGTCTGCAATATAAAATTGCCTTAAGCTGTCTGACATATCATCAACATCTAAAAATATAAAGGTAGATGATGCTGACAAATGATTAAATATCCTGCCTTATCCTGAAGATTTTTGAGACCATTTAAGTACAGTCTTTACATTAATCCTTTACCATTAAATTTATAAAAGGTCTTAAGTCTTTGTTGTGTTCACTAGAATTGAAAGATATTCCATAAATTTCTCTGCTGTTCACTTCTACAATTGATCAAGGGGAGGTAAGTTTTGTAGGGGTTTTTCTCCTCCTCCCTAAAATAGCTTTCAGCTAGGAAAACCAACAGAACCTAGATTATCTCTATTCTGCTGACTATGGGGCTATAAATACCACCCCTGGCCCTTACTGAGAAAGAAATCAATCATTTGACTTTTACAGATGGGGAGGAAGGTGTTAAGGAAGAGGGGCCCTTTTTTATAATTTGCATGTGTGTGTATGTGTGTGTATGTGTGTGTGTGTGTGGTTGTTTTGAAAAAAAAATTTCAGTTTGAATCTCCTCTTATTTCTTTTCATGTCTGCCTATTGTATATATGCCATATACAGCAATGCTTCAAGGAGCCATTATTTCATCAATATGGCTACACAGATTGCAATCTGGGTTTCAAGAGTGAATGTGGATGAAGAATTCATCAGTCTGTGGTCAAATTGGTGATGAGCTTGTCAGAGTTTGGTCATTGAATGACAGAGCTACAGTCCAGTTTGTTATGGATTCAGAATTGAGAATGGGCTCATTCTCAAAGACTTTTCAAACTGGGAATATTTGCCCTCCATCTGGTATTTATTCCAATTGATCCTATCTATAGCTCCTTTGTATATAGTTGTTTGCATGTTTTCTCCCACACTAGACAGTGAGTTGAGAGCAGTAACTGTTTTTTTTTTTTTTTTTTTTTTTTTTTTTTTGCTTTTCTTTGTATACTCAGTGCTTAGCACAGTGCCTGAGCTGTAGTAGGTACTTAATAAACCTTGTTGACTTGAAAGGGAAAGCCTTTGAGAACTCAAAGTTATCTTTGCCCATAAAAGGAGGGAATTTTAATGGAGGATGTGTGAAAATGAAGGGGGAAATTTAGACATATTTTTCATACCTGGAAAAGTTCAGGGTAAAGCCTGGACCAGTGATTTCACTAGTATATTCAGGTGAAGTAAGTCTCTTTACAAATGAAGGTCTATTCCTTCTTTGCAATTTATAATCTTAAAAAGCTGCCTAAAGCACTGACTTATCTTGACACAACCTATTAAGTGTCAGAGGCAAAATCTGAACTCATATCTTTGTGACTCTGAGCCTAGTTCTCTAGTTACAAAGTATGTTCAAATTTCTATGAGAGATTTTCTTGCATAACTTCTCAAGCATTTCAACATTATTAGCATGTAGCGGACTTCCTGCCATCTAGGGGAAGGGAGGGGACTGGGGGTAAAATTTGTAATGGAAAGCTTTGTAAAGATCAATGTTGGGGAACTACCCATGCATATGCTATACAAATAAAAAGCTTCAATAAAAAAATTAAAATTAAAATTAAAATAAATAAATAAATAAATAAATAAATAAATAAATAAAATTTCTATGAGAGAGATCACTAGCAATTGAAGGAAATGAGGGAAAGCTTCTTCTAGAACATGTTCTGAATTGTGTCTCAAAAAAAGGAAACTCCATTTAATGATGGCAAACATGGTAAACGGCTTGCACAAAGACACAGGAATGGAAGATGGTAAATACTGTGAGTGAGGAACATAGAGAGGCAGTAGATACTTCACAGCTTTACTGTCCACTGCTTTAACAAAGTTTTTCTCTTGGAATACATTAAAATAAGATATTTGGTCATTGTATCTGTCTTCATGGTTTCTAGTTGAGTCTGAGGTTGGAGAAAAGACAACTTCAATCACTGCATGGAAAAGAAGGAAACAAAAGGAAGCTTCATTCTTTTCTGGGTCTGTGCCATAGGGCCATGGCCAACTACCATGTGACAAGAGCTATTTCATTCTTCAGTAACTATCCTTCTTGGATAGAGTAAAACATGGGCTTGAATTCTATTCTTAGGGTATTTTGGTACAGCTCCAGGATGCAGTCAAAAATTATTATATTTTATTTTACATTTTAAAAAATTTCATGAAAAGCAATTGCCACTACCATGATTTTACAAGAGAAAGCTGTTTCTCAATACCATCTTTCCCCACAAAACAAGTAAACAATACTAGGAATAGGAAAGAGGTCTTGTGGATAAACAGAGAATTATGAACCTAGATAGACATATTAAGGAACCTTAGAGACCATCTAGTCCAACTATTTCATTTTATATATGAGAAAACTGAGGTTCAGGAAAACTAATTTGGATCAGAAGATTTAAACCCAGATCCTCTAGAGCAATTTCCATTGTGCCACATTGCTTTCTTCCCTCTAAAAGAGGGAGGGGGAAAAAGCCAGAGACAAATCCATCATTTGGGGACCACTTAAAGATCTAGGAAAGGAAGAGAATTGACAAAACCTTCTTTCTTCCTTTAAACACAGGGACCACAACCAAGAGGTATAGTTTAGCTTTATTAGGTTTGCAAATAAACATCTCTCTGTTCATAAGAATGATAACGATGTTGGTGGTGGTGGTGATGATGATGATAATTAGAATTTATACAGTGCTTTAAGGTTTGCAAAGTATTTTTAGAAATTTCATTTAATTTTTTTCTCTTACAAATTCTAAGAGGTTGGTACTATTATTATCATCATTTTACAGATGGGCAAACTAAGGAAAGCAAAGGTAAGATGACTTGCCCAGGGTCACACAGCTAGTAAGTGTTTGAGGCTAACTTTAAACCAGGTATTCCTGACTCTAGGCCCAGCAGTCTGTCCACTATACCACTTAACTGCCACTGTAGAGGAAAGAATTGCTTCTTATGAGGGATTTGTACCTTTGGAGTTATAAAATACGAGCTAAATGTCTAAAAGTTACAAAATAGAATTGTCATGGGCATGTCCAGTGATGCTGAAGGTTCATTTCTTGAAAGCTATAAAGACATCAAGCCTTCAAACTCTAGCTAAGAAATTTTAATATTCTTGTAAGATAATATATCCATATAGAAATAGGAGGTGTGCTGAAGGCAATTTGTCATTCTTCTGTTACTATTAATATTTGTTGTTGTTTGTTCATGTCTGATTCTTCATGACCTTATTTAGAGCTTTCTTGGCAGAAATACTAGAGTGGTTTTTCATTTCCTTCTCCATCTCATTTACAGATGAGAAAATGGAGGCAATTAACTGTCTTGCTCAAGGTCACAGAGTTACTAAGTGTCTGAGGCCATATTTGAACTCAACTCTTCCTGACTCTAGGCCTGTGCCACCTAAATGTTCCTATTATTAATAATTCACACTTTTAAAAACTTCATAAGATTTATAGAGTACTTCCCTCACAATACTGTGAAGTAAGTAACGTAGATATATTTTTCCCATTTTATAACTGGGGCAACTGAGGTTCAGGGGCTTACTTGTAGACACCTTACTAGTAAGTTTACTAGTCAGAATTTGAACCCAAGTCAATGTTCTTTTCAAACACTTTATCACACAACTTCCTAGCTAACAAAGAGACAAGAGGATATATACTCTGTTAGGAATAACTGTCCAAAGATGAAGATGGATACTGGACACTAATTAGAAGATAGTCTGAAATTTCAAAATATCATTTCATTTCCTATTATTCATTCTCCCCAAATTCCTTGAGTTCATTCTATGTGACAGTACTAGACACACCTTATGCTCTCGAGGAACCTAAGAAGCCTAAACACATTAAATACCTGGAGGAGAAAATGTGAGCTTATTGCATTTATCTATAGTTTATCTATCAATCTATCTATCTATCTATCTATCTGTCTGTCTGTCTATGGCAAAGCAGGACATTTTGGGCTGGAGTCAATCAGAGAAAATGAATCATGATCTGAGTATTAATGGAAATTATGGATATGGGAACAACATGATCATAGGCACAGCAAGGAAAATGTATGTATATATCTATATGTATCTATATGTACTTGCAATGATAGAGACTGTCTTAGATCTAATCATTTAGGCAGTAATTTGCCTTTGCTTCTAAAGTTGTCTCCTTAGAAGAGCTCAGAGCTCAGTTTTTTTTTTAGTCCTTTTATCATATTAAATAAAGATATCACTTGCCCCTTATTAATATCAATACTGCTGCTGCTGCTATTGCTACCAGTTAGTTTGAATTCATATAGCTATTCTTTGGGGAAGCACTTCCTGTAGGAAAATGGTCAGCCATCTTCACCAACTGTCAACTAACTGATACACTAATGGTAATTAGAGACTAACAATGGCTGATGAAATAGGGCATACTGAGGGAGAGACAGGAAGCATCATGTATGAGGCAAGTTGAATCATGCTGATGGAGATAGCACAAGTCCTTGAACCCAAGAACTTTCGAAATAGAAAAGTTTCCAGGCCAGGGCACTTAGCTGTCATTTTAAGAAGCAGTCCCTGTGAAGATGAAGCCTGGCAACTGCTCCTGCAAGTGCTATAGCCACAGCTACCAAAGTCTACAATAGACAGTTCTTGCCTTCAGAATTCTTGGCTCTATCAGATGCTTCAACATCAGAAATTGGTATCAGTGGAAATGATATTAGAGATATTAACATCTTCCTTACCAATTTACCCTTAAAGACCTTGGGACTTTTCCATTTGACTTGCAGTTGAAAACTTCTATCTGTGTTGTTTCTTCCATCAAAACATAAGCACTTGAAAACAGGGACTGTCTTACTTTTTTTTAATTTGTATTTCCAGCCTTAGCACATTGCTTTGGATATAGTAAGCACTTTAACAAATGCTTCCTTCCTTCATTAAGTGCTTTTAGGTTTATAAAGTATAATATATATCTATAATCTCATTGAATTTTCACAGTAAGCTTGAGAAGTTGGTATTATTGTCTCCATTTTACTGATGAAGCTGAATCTGAGAAAGGTTAAGTCACTTGCCCAATATTTTGCAATCTGTAAATATCTAGGCAACATTTTGAATTCAGGTCTTCCTGATTCCAGGCCCAGCTATGTCACCTAGCTGCCTCCAGGGACGGTGTAAATTGATGACAGAAAACCTGTACACATTCTTCATTTCTTCCATATCTACCTGCTGGGGGTGGGAAGAGTGATTTAATGGGGGTGAGGGTGGGGTGGGGAGAGAAATAATAGATCTTCAGCATTCCTAGAAATATGTTTCAAATTGATAGCAAGGAAGATAGTCCACAAAAGATGTATGGGCAAACTTGTCTGGTGTCTTATGTGAGACTGTAGAAATGATGAAACACCCATACACTTTAAATTTCATTGCTAAAGAAGGAATGACACATAACAGACTGAGTTTGGGGGACACAAGGCTTCCTTTTATATATTTTCACTTTTAAATATGACCAGATTTTCTTCCAAGATGTTGACTGCCTAAAGGTATTTGACAAATGTTTATCTCTTGCAATGCAAAAAGGGTGTCACCTAGTGTGAGGCACATTGCTAAAGAAATGGCAAAATATATTCTCTATGGGTGCCAGCTCTCTCATGTGACTGAGATGAGGCAACTGAAGAGACAATGCTTGTGTTGCTGTCATTTCTCCTGAGATGCCTGTAGAAAACTGCTTATGCAAAAAAGTAATGCTTTCTGAACCAAGGGGATCAAGACTATTTTTCCTCCGTAGCTATTCAACTGGACTCTCTTCCAAGGAAAGATAGAACAAGGAATTCATTAAGTGATGACAACACCTCTCAAGTTGAAAGTAATGTGCTCCTTTCCCCTCTGCCATCTCATTGCTCCCACTATGATTTAGACCCACTCTTTAACCTCAGTTGATTGATGGAAATCTCTGCCCTGAAGTCTCTGTGGTTCCATGTGAAAGCAAGGTGCATAGTGGTTAATTAGCACACTGGATCTGGAGGCAGAAAGACCTGAATCTTGCCTCAAATATCTACTATCTGTATGACGTTGGACAATTTACTTAATGTCTCTGAACTCCACTGTAAAATGACAATATTAATAGCATCTATCTCAAGGATCAAATGAAAACAATGCAAAAATATTTTTCAAACTTTAAAAACTTCTATAAATGTTATCGATTGTCAAAATAATTTACAGTGCCAGGCTTCAGAAAAAACTAATGTTAAGACTATAGTTTGTTATAGCTATAAGGGACTTGTTTATAATCATGTTCCCATTCATACTTGGTACCATCCCTTCATGGTGTGATATATATACTCCTGGGAATAACAAGCACATGGCAAACTGCTTGAACGAGGAAAAATAAGAGAGGAAGCTAGAGACACAAATACATACTAGCTTTGATGAAAGTCAATCTATTACCTCATTTGAATTTCTAGTACCTTCCATCATGCTTTCTTGGCTGAAAATTATTTCTCAGAATTCATTAGTGTCACCACATTAAACACAGGTTGCAGCCATTTGCTGCTCTCTCACAGCCTGGCTCCTAAGCACCATTTCCACTTTCCCACAATTACCAGCACACACAAAAAAAATCCAAAGCATTTTACTAGCAAGGAACACACAGGCACTTCCTTGCAGAAGGAACCAATGGTAACCATACATCCCCTGGCTTTGATATGATAACATTGTTGAAGAAATGACAATTCTATCCATGTAAATTGCCATTTTGTTACAAGAAAATCAGATGCCTAGGAGAAGGGGAGCAGGATTGGGGTGGGGGCCGAGGGGAGGAGGAGATTTATCAAGAATCAAATGAAATAGGAACATTTAACCAAGAAAAAAAAAAGATGAAAATGCTGAGGAATGCAATAAGATAATAATAGTAAAATCCCTCATTTACTAAGCACATGGGGGAAGGTAGAAAAAATTCAAGATTCCTGCCTTTTTTTTTTCATTTTCTTTCTGATTCTCCTACTGAAAACTCCTCTACTTTCTAAAATATCCTCATTCATACTAAGAAGAAACATGACTTCTGTATTATTATATTATATAAAGCTGCAGCTCCAGTGATCATCACATAGAAATGGGAGAAGAAGACTTACTCATTAAGGGGAGAATATCTTCCACAGTCTACACTCACCCTGTCTCCTTTAGTATAACAGTTTACAATATCTTCTCTTGCAAAGGAAATATCCTTTTTGGATGGTAGGGCTAAACCATATATAGGTGTTTTTATAGCTACCCTAAAAGACAGAATTACTGGTCCATGTGTGGGCAAAAAGCAATCAGCCCAATAAATAAGAATTAAGCAGTTGGTTTTTAAAAATTTATTATTTGCAATTAGTAAGCATTTTTTCCTCTTTCTCACCCTCCCAACTAAAGAAGAAACCTTATAACAAATATGTTTAGGAAAACAAATAAACAAAAATGCTAGGTTTTGGCTTTGTTGGTTATTTCCAAAAATGCATCCCTCTCTCTCGGGAGGTGAGCAGTTTTCTTCACCATGGATACACCAGAAACATAATTGAACATTTTCCCAGAGTTCTTAAGACTCAAAAGTGTGCATTTTTACAAAGTTAGTGTTATAGCATGAATTGTTCACCTGATTCTGCCCACTTCACTATGCATCGACTCATACAAATCTTTCAAATATCCCCTTTGTACTTTTTATGATACAATAAGCATTTTATTACATTACTGTGCTATAATTTATTTAGTCATTTTGATGTAAACCTCTTAATTTCCAATTCTTTGATACCACAAAAAATTTTATAAATATTTTTAATGTGGATCATTTACTTTTTTCTACTATTTCCTATATTTTTTTTAGATTTAAGCCTATTAGCAATATTGCTTTACGAAGTTGTAGTAAGTTCAAAACTTACGTAAATAATAGTAACTGCCAAATTGAGATTTAGTCCCAGGTTCTCTGAATCCAATTTTTTTTCTCCTTCCTTTTTGGAGTAAGGACTTAGTAGAGGTATCACTGGGTCACAGGGTATTAACAATTTAATGACTTCTAAGGCACAGTTTCAAAATGATTACCAGAATAGTTAGACTAATTCACAACTACCAACAATGCTTTAATTTGTCTGTTTTCTCAAAGCTCCTCCAACATTTGTCATTTTTCTTTTTTTTTGTCAACTTTGCAATCTGATGCATGTAATGTAGAATTCCTTTTCATTTGAATTTCTCAGATTATTAATTTTTTTCATATGACTTCAAGAGCTTAGATTTTTTATCCCCTTGAGAATTTATAGATCATTAATATTGAAAACCAAAGGATCTCTTTGTAGTATTATGCCCTTTCATAGTGCATGTTTCAGGATCCTAGAAGCTCTGCCGGCAAAAGTATTATAACTTGTTACACAGTCACAACTGAAAAAATACAAAAAGGCTCAGGAGCCAGACAGATGTCACAGTAGAAAGAGTACTGGGTGTAAAGTCAGGAAGATCTGAGTGCAAATCCTCAGACAAATACTGTCCCTGAACAATTCATTTAATTTCTTTCTGCCTCAGTTTCCTCATCTGTAAAATGGGGGTAATAAGCTGAGATATTATTTGTAAATCATTCTGCAAGCCTTAAAGCACTACTTAAATGATAGCTATTAATATTTTTATGTTGTTGTCAAGAACTGCCTTCTCTAGATGGGAAGTAGGAACATAAGCACAAAACATAAGCACAAAAAACTAGAGGTGTATATACAGCATGATTATAAGTACAGATGGCAGCCATCAATCTTTGCTAAGACACAAGGGATACCAAGTCCATATAACAATAGGAAACAATGTGTTAGAGAACTTGTTATCATCTAAGAATTTAATCTGAGTGGAGGGAGTATGGTACTGTGGGGAAAAGGCAAAAACTATAGTCACGGGACTTGAGTTTGTATCCTCCCTTTACTAATTTCATATGACACTGGGCAAATCATTTAACTTCTCCAAGACTCAAATTCTCATGATGTTGGACTTTTATGGCTTTTATTGTCTCTTTGACTTGTAGAATTATGATCATATGATTCTGAGTATATTCTCCAAAAGAGACTGGAACAAGAAGCAGAGAATGGGGTGTGCCGTCTGCAGAACTGGATTGAGACCCTATCTGTCACTTATTATTTGGGTAACATCAGGCAAACTACTCCCATTCTTTGTACCTCAATTTCCTCCTCTGTAAAATGAGAGTTTTAGACTAGAGGGCTTTTAATGTAAGCTTCAGCTCTAAAAATCTATTATTCTATGATCCTGGGAATTGGATAGGAATACAAAAAGCAAGCCAATCAGAACTGAAAGATCTGGGTACACTAGGGAAAACACGAGGATTGGATTAGAGGTAGAGAGAAAACAGAGAGTGTCAAGAATATAAATTCCTGAGGCTTGAAATCAGGAAAATAACCTTGAGGCTCAGACAGGACACAGCATCCAAGATGCTATTGTCTCTTTCTCAGTTTGTTCTTGCTAACAGAGATGGGTCATATATTCTGACATGAGTCTGGGTAGACAGGTCTGGGAATCATTTTCATCAACACTTCCATTTTCAGTAATACAACTAATTTGGACCAGTTCCTCCACTTCCTTCTTTTGACAGAGAGATATAAAATGTCATCTCCCTTTAGTCACAGTTTTCTCTTTTCCTCTGTGAACACAAAGACAATATGGGCATCTTTTGCCCTAGAGATTAAGGCCTTGCAAGTGGTCTTTGTTTTGTTTCTTTTTGTTTAGATTTTTTGTTTTGTTCAGCAATCTGATGAATCCTATAGATCCCGTCTCAAAATGTTTGTTACCTACATTCATATTTGAAGGAATACCAAATTTTAGTTAGAGGTGAATAAAAATAAAGACATATATCTGGGTTTTTGTTTTTTTTTTTTTTGGCAATCCATGGACCTCAGGTTAAGAACTATTGACCTAGAGGGAGGCACATAAACTCACAGAAGCCCCAGTGGGAACAGAAAAGTGGATATTGAAAAGGATGATTATATCAAATTATATAGTCCTTCATAGGTATTCATGCTGCAAAAACATAGGAGCCCATTGCATCCACTTTCTAGAAAATTTGGTTTTCCAGATTGCAGTCAGATCTCCAGCATCAAAGGATGCTCTCATGCTGGTATGTTGATTAAGAGAACTCTAGGCTACAGGCTTTTACTGAGGATAGCAGCTTATGAGTTACAATGTCTCAGCTGTGCCATACACAAACTTGTTTTCAGTGGACACTTTTGTTTCCTCCAGCAGAGTCCAACTGTAATGCCCAGCCCTCTTGATAGCACCTGTGTGGTCAGGGCTCTAGTTGATTGAGCACATGAAAAGTTGTTTACACAAGGACAAAGCACATTTGTTCTGGGGACATTATCAACTACAAAGTAACACCTCTTCAAACTGCTGGCAGCCAAGAAAAAACCTTAAGAAGGTGATTTCTGAGAGACTTTCAAATAGCTTGAGGTCAATGTAGAAAACCTGGGACCTAAATAGGGCAGGATATTGTTCTAGAGATAAGTGGTGATATCAAGAAGTTAATTCAGCTTGAGCCTGGAGATGATAGAGGTCTAAAAAAGAATTATAGTCAAGGTCTATACTCTAACAGGTAAGGAAAGAAGATTGTTTTTAGGGAAAAAAACTTTTTTATGAACTGCATAACTATTTTCTCCATGCAGAAATAGTCTTGAAACAGAGAAACTGTCAGACTAAGATAGAGACATTCCTATTTTAGGCTTTATTCCAGGGTTTCTCTGAAAAAAAAAAAGTGGGGAAGTAAAAAAAAAAGTACTCAGTGTACAAATACAAATTGAGTTCAGGACAGGAAATTTATTCCTACTTGAAATGAGTCAAGATAAGACAAGAAAATCATAGCACACATGACAAGAACGACTACAACAATTCAATAGCTCATACATCACCACCAGCATAGTCAGTTGGAAGGCCAATCTCCAAGCCTTGATGGGACATGGACATTTTTTTGCAAGGCTGATACTTAGCCATTTCACATTTCACTTCTATTAAACATCACCCCTCCAACCCTAATCTTCCCTCTGTTGGTCTTTCTTGGATTGTCCTCTTTTCTTGGTACCTGCTATTTAAACTCACTCTCTCTCTTGCTTCTTGGATTCTAGGGGAGGGATCATTGTCAGTTCTATCACTTCAGTCTCTCTAGACCTTTAGAAGTTGACAAGGTTAATGAAGGAAGGAAGAAAATGGAGACAAAGGTAGCCATGGAACAATACTGGCTGGTTACAATGCTGGAGAATTGAGCTGTAGGCTTTTATCATGATTAAATTAAGGTACAAAAAAAATTCCTTCACTACTAGCTGAAGTCACATCTTACCAAATAGGAAGTTGTAGCTCAGAGAGATGGCAGCCAAAACTTGTTTTCTTTAAAAAATATTTAAAAATTTTGGAGGATAGAATGGGTTTGCAATGCTGAGGAGGAAGAGGATCAGGCAGCTAAGTGGCACAGTAAATAGATCATTAAGACTAGAGTCAGAAAACCTGAATTCAAATTTGACTTCAGATATTTAATAGCTGTGTGACCTTGAACAAGTCATTTGACCTCTGCTTGCCTCAATTTCCTCATCTGTAAAATGGGGATAATAATAGCATTTATCTTCCAGGGTTATTATAAGGAACAAATAAGATAACAATTGTAACTCTCTCAGCACAAATTCCTGGCACACCGTAAACAATAAAGAAATATTATCTATTATTTATTTATTAGTAGCAAATCATATGATCATATATTTGGAACTAGAAGAGGTTTTAAAGGTCATCTAGCTCAATATCTTAATTTTATTGATGGGTCTTAAAATCCTGAGAGGGACTTGTCCAAGGTCACATGGAAACTAAGTTACAGAGGCATAAGTCTTCTCCCTCTAAATCCTGTGCTTGGGGGCAGCTAGATAGTGCAGTGAATAGAGCACCAGCCCTTAAGTCAGGAAAACCTGAATTCAGATCTGGTCTCAGACACTTAACACTTGCTAGCTGTGTGATCCTGGGCAAGTCACTTAACCCCAATTGCCTTAGCAAATAAATAAATAAATCTTGTGGTTGTTCCATTGTATGTTGTTATCTCTGTAATGAGTCCATTTTTAGACATGTTGAATCGAAGTGCCAGTGGAATTGTCCATCAAGAAATTGGAGATATGGGACTATAGCAGGGAAAAGATTAGGATGTAAACATTTAGAAGTTTCCTGCAGTAAGGTGGATTGAATTCATCAGACCAGAAGAGATCACCCTGAAAAAGAGTATAGAAAAGATAAGAGGGCCTAGGAGAGAATACCTATGTGGGTGCCAAAGCTTGAGGATAAGAGGAGGGTAGAAAATTATCAGACAAATAGGAAAAGAATTCAGGAAAGGAGTGTCATGTAAGCCAAAGGATGAGAGAATATGTAGAGGAGGGAGTGAACAGATGCAATGAATGTTGCAGAAGAGTCAAGAAAAAGTTGAGAAAATTCAATTAAATTAGTTATTAAGGGAATCATTGGTGGCATTAAGTTGGTGAGGAAGTCAGATTTCAAAGGGTTGAAGAGTGAGTGCTTGGCAGGGAAATGGTGGCAGTAAATGAAGACTGGCTATCTCTAGCCATCTTGATCTATATCTTGCCCCTGGACCCAAAGGGCTCTAAATGGGAAAGTAAGGCAAGTGACAGCATAGCCCTCCCTCACTTAAATCTAATTCACTTCATTTCATGGCATCACCTCCATAATGTCATGGTCCTCTTTGAGAACAAGGGACAAACAACAACATCAATTTTTTTGTATTTTAAAAGTGAAAAGGACTAAAAAATATTATTTTGAAGTCTGTGGAGGATGGATAAGGGAATGTTAGTTTAGAATAATATAGATCTTTTAAGTTGCAGGTTAGGGTCCAGTAGCTAGGCAGCAATTGAAGATAAGACAAGGAATGGTTGATGAGTCAAGCTTCTAAAAGAGATGGGAGTATAGGAGATCAAATCACAAGTAGCAGGGTTAGGCTTTCCAAGGAGAAAGGCTATATCATCCTCTTAGTATTGAGCAAAAGAAGGATAGATGAAAATGGGAAAAAAGGATATGAGGGAGCTCATGCTGGACAGTTTTAGTCTCAGGAAAATATAAGGTAAGGTAAGAGTTGGGTGATTGAAAATTGAAGATAAAGTTTGAAATACTTGTGTCTGGTAATTAACAAACATTCAGGGCTGAGCAATAACTTATTTTTTTTTAAAAAGAAACAAATAAACAAACTTTAGAGCTAGACAATTTACTAGAACTTCTGCAATTTTAGTTCCATCATCAGAATCCTTGGGCATTACTATTTTTGAAAGTCTGGCTAATTTCCTTGATTTAAAATCAATTTCAATTTTGACAAACAATAATGGTCTGTTTCACAGTCCAGGCTCAAGTACCTGGAGGGCATGAATTCTAATTCCACTCCAGACACAACTTGCCCTCCTAGACTAAACAAATCCACAACCCTCCTTATTTCTTAATTATCTGCCTCATTCAATCCTTTAATATCTGATTGGAACAAAATAATTGAGTTCAACCTCAAAGCCTACTACGTGCCAAACAATATGAAAGGCACCTGAGAAGTGAAAGATCTAACACATGTCCTTCAGGGTAATTAAGATCTTAAAATGAGCTTCTAACAAGATAAAATCTGTTCATGTAAAATAATGAAAGAAAGACATGAGGCAGAATAAAATCAAGTACCAAATATAAGGTACAAAACAACAAAGGAAATGTGCTCTTTTATAGAACCTAGTTCCTGACTTTGAAAGTTTTGAAGGATAAAAGTTTATAAAGCCAAACATTGTTTGACCAATCACCCATATAGGTCACTGTTCTTTTGGAACTAACTGATCCTCTTTAACTAATTCGTTCATCTAATTTTGAGTTTTCACAGACTAAACTAATGATATTAATTCCATAATAAAGTGTATATGAGACAAACAAAGCAACTGAAGAATGTTTCCAAAGAATGTTGGAAAAAAATATTGAGGCAACAATGGCAGCAATATCATTTACACTATAATTGGGGTAACAGTCAGATAACACTGAGATATAGCCATTTCCCCAGTATTTTTGCTAATGATGTTTGGTGGCAATCCAACTCTCTCTAAAGAAGATTTCATTTTCTCCATGAGCACTGGGGTACGAGAATATTCATTAACTGTATTTCAAGAAGTTTTTTTCTTTACAAAGTATTTAGTCCATGTAACATTGCATACAATCAATTAGTCCCTACTATGAATCAGACAGTGTGTGAAGGATCATGTTACATCAATAAACATGGACAATCCTTGCCCAGAAGATGGTGTGTACATGTAAGTATATCTAACATATATACAAACTAGAAACTAGTTTATGGAAAAAGGGTTCTGGAGGTTAGGTGAATAACAAAAAACTTCCCATAAAAGGTGGTACTTGAGAGGAGTTTTCAAGGAAATTAGAGATTGTAACAGGGATGAAAGAAGGGAATTCTAAAAATGGATGACACCCACTGCAAAGTCACAAAGATGGAAAATGGAATGTTGTATGAGAGACAGATAGAAAGCCACTCTGGCAAGGTTGGAGAGCAAGCACTTAGATGCTTTTTAATAAGGATGATCAAGGTAATGGTTATGTTAAAATAAATGCATCTCTATTGTGCTGTAAATTTTACAAAGTACTTTGTTGTCATTTGGTCATTTCAGTCATGTCTGACTCTTCATGACTCCTTTTTGGGTTTTCTTGGCAAAGACACTGCAGTAATTTGCCATTTTATTCTCCAGTTCATTTTACAGATGAGGAAGCTGAGGCAAATGAATTGAGTCACATAGCTAGTAATTGAGCTCAGATTTGAACTCAGGAAAATGAGTCTTCCTGACTCCAGGCCAGCATTCTACCCACTGTGCCACCTAACTTCCCTATAAAGTACTTCACATACATTAAACCTTCTGCAACCTGGGAGAGGTTAAGTGATATGTCATGGTCACAGTGTCAGAGGTGGAATATGAAGACCAGTCTTTTAGACTACCAAGTTTAGCACTACCCTAACTCCACTATAATAATTCTTGATATAATAAAAGCAATTATCTGAGCAGGCTCTCTATAACATTTGACTGATCAAATAGTACAATGAGCTAAAGGCTTGACTGAAATCTTTCTTAGTCCCAGTTACAGCACACAGAAGGATATTATTCTCAAATTCCCATCAAGATGGTCACTAGGAAATCCCTTTGTTGAGCTTCTCAGCAGAATGCTTGGAATGGAAAAAAGTGTGATACCTGAACTGTTCTCCAGAGAAATGATTTCCTTTCTGCCTAGAAGAAAGCTGCAGTACAAGGAGGGAAAGCTGCTACCCTCTGCTTTCAGACCAAGAAATGAAAATTTGCTCCCTAGGGATGCCAATCACCTGGTGCCTTTCACAAGCACTAAATTTTCTTAAAATATTTTTCTTTTTTAGAAAAGGAAGTGAATAAGACACTAACTGCCAACGGGAGCTTGGGGACTCCTTAACACTCAATCATTGACATGATGGAGCAGAACAGCTCCATCTATTATATCAAAGTCTCATCAGAGACTTTAATCCTTTCTGAAAGGAAATCTCAGCCTGGAGACTTTAATTTAGCGAATAATAGGGATTCTGATTAACCACTGCAAGGAGAACTGTTCTGAAGACAGACATCATGGTTAATGAATGCTCTGCAAGAGAGTGGACAAAGAAGAGAGAAAAAATTCCTATTACGCCAAGGAGATAAACCCTTTGGGTAGATTCTAAGTGGTTAATTTTCCATTTTCCTTTCTCTGTCTCTCAAACCCACCACCCCCACTCACATGTGGTCTACCCTTCCAAGTATACAATGCTCTCTAAGTATTAAGCTGGTGTTAGCCTGTCACATGTATCAGACAGGTGCAGCAAAGAGGCTATTTCATTAATTCCATATACAGTGATGATCTGGTGGTGACGTGAATATTCTTCTCTGGTCTACTTGCCTATTCCTTTATTTCTACAGCTTTTGATTTAGACTGTAAATGAGGAGCAGGGAGAGAAGGAAAATGAGAGTGAAGAGGGAGGGAAGGAAGAAGGGAGTGAAGGAAGTAAGAGAGGGAAGAAAGGTAGTAAAATAGGAGAGAAAGGAAAGAAGGAAGGAAGGAAGGAAGGAAGGAAGGAAGGAAGGAAGGGAGGAAGGGATT
>JAJPUD010005538.1:91124-114970 GCA_023553655.1 Myrmecobius fasciatus | reverse complement strand
AGGGAGGAAGGAAGGAAGGAAGGAAGGGAGGGAGGGAGGGAGGGAATGAGGGAGGGAGGGAGGGAGGAAGGAAGGGAGGGAGGGAGAGAGAGAAGAGAGGGCGAGAAAGGAGGGAGAAAAAGGAGGGAGGGAAAGAGGCAAGAAAGGAGGGAGAGAAGGAAGGGAGGGAAAAGAAAGAGGGAAGAAAGAAGGAAGCAATGGACAGAAGGGAAGGAAGAAGGAAGAGAGGAAGAGAAGGAAGGGAGAAGGGAAAGAGGAAGGAGGGGGAGAAAGAGGGAGAGGGAGGGAAGGAAAAAGGGAAGAAGAGAAGGAAAGAAGGAAGAATAAAAGGAAGGAATGATTAAATCCCTTTTTTCTTTATAGAGTTTAAATTGATGGGTCCAAAAGAGAGCCCTATTTAGCTCTCTAGGAATGATACTATTACTACAGCTCAACAACTACATATTGTGAAGCCAAGGACATGTAACAGGTTAAATGGGTCATAGGTTTCAAACTTGTGTGCCTTAATAAATCACATATATTTTAGCCTTCCTGCTAGTAATATCAGATAATGAGATGAATGATTGAATGTATGACACAGTGGTCAATTATCATGTGGATGATATAAATTCTATTGCACTGAGCACATTTATCTCTGTATTGATCTGGCTTTGCTAGCAAGGCTCATAAATTACTAGCTTCCCATAACCATATGATAAATACTCTAATAACAGAATGCCACCAATTCCTGTTTTCTCAATAAATCCCCTTGCAAGTTGCAGCTGGAAGAGTAAAAAAGGAACATGACACTATAGGTTTTATTTTATTTTACTTTTGGCTGAAAAAGATGAAGAACATAGAGGAAAGCTGCCAAATATTACACACATCAAGGATCTATACACTGGGAGTTTTGGGGAATGTGCTAGGGATACTTACTGACTGACTGACTGACTGACTGACTGACTGACTGCAGAATACTTTTATTGGACTAGAAATTTCCAAACTCAGTACCTCTCTTTTAAAAAAATCTATCCAGTACTTGTTCATGCTTCTCTTTAAATTATATTTCTTAACTATAAGATTCATAGCTCAAAATGAGCCCAATAGTCATCTAATTCACCCTTCCTACTTTATGGATGAAGAACTAGGCCTTAGAAATGAAGACTGATTTTCCCAAAGAGACTGAAATGGAGGGCTGGGATTCAAACCTTGGCTGTGTACTGTAGGGTTAAGAAAAAGTTAATGCTAATCCCACTTTGGATATTCACTACTTGTGTAAACCTGAATGACTCACCTAACTGCTCTGATCCCCAGGCTTCTCCTATATAAAAAGGGTACCACTCACCTCATAAAGCCATTATGGAGATCAAAAGAAATTTTCCATGGAAAATGTTTGCCAGCTCTTAAATATCATATAAATATAAACTATTATTAAATTCAGATTCTCAATTTCTAGATCTGGCTCTTTCTACCATGATGTTGTCCAGTCATTTTAATCATGTCTAACTTTTTTTTTTTATTAAAGCTTTTTATTTGCAAAACATATGTATGGGTAATTCTTCAACACTGACCCTTACAAAGCTTTCTGTTACAAATTTCCCCCCCTAATCCCATGTCTAACTCTTTATGACCCTATTTAGGATTTGCTTGGCAAAGATATTGCAATAATTTATCATTTCCTTCTTCATTTTGCAGATGAGGAAACTGAGGCAAATAAAAGCCTAGGATCACAGAGCTGGGAAGTATCTAACACCAGATTTGATTCCTGAAAATGAGTCTTTTTGACTCCAAGTCCAGCTCTCTATTCACTGAGCCATTACCTAGCTGCCACGTCACATTTTAAAACATATCCTGTGAAAAATGTTAGCTTGCTGTGGTTTCCCACCTGTGTAATATGGTGCTGCTTCAATTTTACACCAAGGGAGAGCAAATATATGGACTAAATGTTTTTGCACTTCTCAAGTTCCCTCCCCTCACCATTGGCCATGAGCCAGCCTCAAAATGGCAGCACTGTTAATTGGAAACAGATCACGGCATAAAGCTGAAGACCCTTCAATACCTTGAAATTTTTGCAGTGAAAGATAGGGCATCCCAGGGGCCTGGACCCTTACATGAACATCTTTGTTTGGCTACCCCAAGGCCAATGCAGAATTTTGAGGGTGTAACCTAACATCTGAGATTCTTAGTCCTTCACTTGGTAAAATGAGGCACCATCACTGACCTCTCAAAGTCAAATCCCCTCAAAACCAACCAAACAAAAACCTCAAAATAGGTGGTTATTATTTTTGATTCTATATATTATTTTTAATGCTTTTTAGTGAAAGAAAACCTAGTTTCTCTCCCTCCTACTTCTCCTCTCTCCCCCTTTCACTGATAAAGAATTCAATCAATCAATAAATATTTGTGAAGTTCCCACTGTGTGCCAGGAATTGTACTAAGTTCTGGGGATAAGCTTGCCCTTAAGGAGCTTGTCATCTGATGAGAAGGGGGAAAGGTATAACAAATATATATTGTCAAGCAAAACAAAATCTCACATTGGTCATATCCAAGAAATATGTCTCACCCTGAATTTATAACCTTCCTTTCAGGATATGGGTGGTTTGGTTTCTGTTTGGTCTGGAATCTTGGCTTATCATTCTGTTGATCAGAGTTCTTACATCTTTCAAAGTTATTTATAATGTTGATATAGAAAGTATTCTTCTGATTATACTCACTTCACTCTGTTTTAGTTCATGAAAACCTTTCCAGTTTGTGCAAATCTTTTTGACTAAGCTGGTGAAACTACAAGGAAGGTGACCCTGGGTAGCCAATCTCCATTTCACCAAAAAGGTCTGGAACAGGCTTGCATTGTCTGAGAAGCCTGACTTCCATCTTTTCCAAATCACTAGACGTCATGTGATGTGTGACTGTATGAGACACTCTAAGTTCCTCTCAGAGCATAAATTTCTCAGATCTCTGTTCACCAGAAAAATGAGATAATATTTCCTTGGAGGAACCTGATTTCTCAGGCTCCTATTCTGATTTTCTTTTGCTGAAACCTAATTTCTTCTTAACGCATTCTAATTTGGACTGAGCTAGATAATTCTAAGTAGAAGAAAAGATCCTATTTTTTAAAAAAGACCTAATCAGTGGCTTTTGATACTCCTCATAAGAGGTAAGAGCAAATAACATATACAAAGATATAAAGCCTAGGAAATAGATTCCTATAATGATCAAATAAACCTATTACAGAGTGCTCAGGTTATACAATGTGGGCTTCTAAAGAGGTACAAAAACCCAAATGTGGCTTCAGGCACTTGCTACTATGTGACCCTAGGTTATTTAGCTTATGTCCAACTTCATTTCCTCATTTGTGAAATGAGAATAATAACAGCACCTACCATACAGCATAGTTGGGAGGATGCAATGAGTAAAAATTCTAAAGTTTTCTGTTCTTTCCTTCATTACAATTTATTCCCATTGTCATATAAAGAAGTCAGAAGGGACTAACCCTTGTTATGTGGTCAGTGTTCTCTTTTGCAATGCCAATGGGAGAATGGCAAGAGAAGCCTGAGCTAAAAGGAATATCCAAGTATCTCATGTAACAGAGATAAAAAAAAAAGGTAGCAGAGAAATGATTTTTTTCTTTCTGAAGATTACAAACTTTTTTAGTTACTCTGCTGTAATGTTTTTTAGACAACTCAAAGTGATAAGTAGGAGAAATAGTTAGTAAAGAGAGATTTCTAACCTCAATTGAAAGAAAATCTTTTAAACTAGAGAGAGATATTTATAAGCTTGCTTAGAAAAAAAATAGGAGAGAGTATCTTCTTTGGAATTCTTTACCAATGTATAGCCAAGTTCTCTTCTTACCTCTTAGAAAGTTAGTATAAATTCTCTTTCAAGATCAATCTGTGAAAAAGTTGTAATGGGGAAGAGTACCTAATTCCACTATCCACCCTGATTCACATTACTTGTGGGAAGACTCAGCCTCTATTCAACCTTACAAACATTTTGGCAATCTTTTTTCCCTAAAAAAACCTAAAATATATGTGTATATACATATATATATATATGTATGTGCATACAAAAACATATATATACATACACACATACAAATACATATACATGTATGTATGTATGTATGTATATATATGTATATATATTTCTAAAAAAATCCAGCCATCCCTTGACAGGAAAATAGAATGATAAATGTTGGAGGTATGTGGGAAAACTGGGACACCAATGCATTATTGGTGGAGTTATTAACTGATCCAGCCATTCTGATGAGCAATTTGGAATTATGCCCAAAAGGCTATCAAACTGTGCATAACCTTTGATCCAGTAATGCCATACTAGGTCTGTATCCCAAAGAGATCATAAAAGAAAGAAAAGGACCTGCATTTGCAAAAATATTTATAGCAGCTCTTTTTGTGGTAGCAAGGAATTGAAAATTGAGTAGATGCCCATCAATGGGAGAATGAATAAGTTGTGGTATTTAAATGTGATGTAATATTATTGTTCTATATGAAATGATGAGCAAGCTGATGAAAGATTTACATGAATTGATAATGAGTGAATTGAGCAGAACCAGGAAAACATTGTACCAGTAACAGCAAGATAGTGTGAAGATCAACTATGATGGACTTAGCTATTATTAGTAATATAGTGAACCAAGACAACTCCAATAGACTTGGGATGAAAAATGCCATCCACATCCAGGGAAAGAACTGTGGAGACTGAATGCAGATTAAAGCATACTATTTTCACTTTTTTCCTTTCTTATGGTTTTTCTCTTTTGTTCTAATTTTTTTTAACAAAGTAGCTAATAGAAAAGTATGTTTAAAATAATTATACATGTATAACCTTAAAAAAAACCCAAGCCTGCCATCTTTGCAAAAAGCAAGTATAAGATTTCTTACCAAATGACTGATCTTCTGTTATTTGATTTGATGGTTAAAATGTTATAGACCAGGGGCAGGGAAATGTCCATCTCAGGGGCTATAAGGTCCATGAACTGATACAGCCACAGGCAATGATGAGCTGAAAGCTAGTTACAACAGCCTCCCATTGCTTGAGTTCTATAAGTTGACAATTTTGTTTGGCTTGCAAATGATGTTATAAATACTGAAATAGCCCTTGACAGAAAAAAAAAAAAAAGGTTCCTTACCTCTGTTATATGTGAAAGGTCCTAGGAAAGGCTTAAGAAATGCCCCTGCCCTATTTACACTGAGATCAATGGACGATATTCATTATGTCTACTTAACATATATAGGATTTGGAGGTATAAGGAATCATAGAATCATAAAGATTAAATCCAACTCAAAACTGTATCTATATGTTTCTAGATACAGCTCTGTCTCTATATTTATATTTATATCAGATTTGGTAGTCATCTATTCAATAAGAAGATTGGAGTGCATGACTTCTAAGGGACCTTCCATCTTAGGAGCTCATTCTATGACCCAATAATTTTCCTTAATAGACTGCAAATCCTTTGGGGCAAAGACTATGTTGTTTTCTCCATCCTTGTGTTCTCTGCACCTAGCATAAGAATTTGCAGACAGTTGCTCAGTTGTTTTCCAGTTGTATCTGACTCTTTGTGATCCCATTTCAGGTTTTCTGGGCAAAGATGCTTAGAGTACTTTCTCATTTCCTTCTCTAGCTCATTTTACCAATGGAGAAATTGAGGTAAACAGGGTTAAGTGGCTTTCCCAGAGTCGCATAGTAAGCATCTGAATTCAAATCTCAGGTCTTTCTGACTCCAGACCCAGCAATCTCTCCACTGTACCACCTAGCTTCCTATAGTCAAGGAATAATAAATACTTATTTAACTATCTAGATATTATCATTATTAATATTGCTAAAAATCCAGTAAGATGAAAATTAACACCAAAAATAATAAAATATATCTAGGATTAGAATTTATTCAATCTAAAACAGTGACATATATGGACTTTAACTCCCCCCACATACATTCAATGTGAAATTGATATTTGTTAGATTATTACACATACTGAGCTGTTTCTTGTATTTTTCCCCACTAGAATCAGCGTCCTCTATGTCATCCTTTTTTCTTAGTTTCTCTTTCTCTTCAGATCCCAGAATAAAACCAGAGTCTCTCCCATCCCTAAAAGATCTGACATTCTCTGGGAAGGTATTACACTATATGATTGCAGTGAGTATTTGTTTTGTAGAAACAAACCCCAAATCCTGCTGAGCTACTTCTTGGTTCAAATTATAAGAAAATCTGATCTCCAGTGTGATAAAAGAGATTACAAGTGGGCCATAAATGAAAACAGAGTAGAGCCCTTGGAGCCTTTACATGATCAATTAGGCGATCTAAATTAGAATCTCATCAGGGAAATTCAACCTTGAAACACATAGCTATATCTCAGTTTCTCATAAAACATTTACAGAATTTCAAATTTTTACAATTAGAGAGCAATCTTGATTGTATCTCATACACATTTCTAAAATTACATTTTAGGGGAAGAATATTTTAGAACTTAAATTCTTTTTTGTTTTTGTATTTGGGATTTTCCCCTGCATTTCTATTAATTTACTAATTCCCTTTAGCTCAAGAGATACTAATTAATTCAAAGAGCCATAATAGCTAATCATTGGTCAAATAAATTTTTAAAAGAGAGAGAGTCTGTCACTGGAGATACCACTGTTCATTTTAATTAAAATTGCAAATTTCTGAAGTAATGTAAATAAAGGTTATTGTATCCTTCTGCTCCAGGAAGTATTAGCTCAGCTCACTACCTCAGGAGAATAAATACAAGAAGATTTAAAAGACCAAGAAGAATATTTGTGGGAGCTTTATCAATCATCCAGCTAGAATATTTATCTTTGCAAAGTTTGTTATTTACTGACATTGCTGAAGCCAGGAAGGAATTAAGCATCCTTGAAACACAAAACAAGAATAGGATACCAGAGCTGAATTGTTAACTTGAAGGGAGATATGATCAATATATAGAAAACAAACAAAATGATGTTTAGTTCCATAAACATTGGGCTCAGAGGGAAAGTAGGAAGATTCTAAAGCTGAATTTCACTGCTAATTAGAAGAATAAGGCAAAGGCTTATCATTTTGAATAGTTGTAGAATTAAAAATAATCCAGTTTTTAAAAAATCTCAGTAGCAAAGGGTTTCTGCCATTTAGGGTGCTGGTCAGAAAAAGGGACAATTAGACTTCATAATTTTATATCTAAATTTTTTCATCAATTCTATGATAATCAAACATGTCAACAAATCATTCTTATCCCAGGAAGTTGTGATTGGTACAGTTAGTGACTGGGAGATGTAAAAAGGTGAAAGATATAGATTTAAGTAGAACATCTAGAACCTGAGGCAAGTGTGGAGTTTGGGAAGAGATATCAGGCAGAGACTAGGATATCCACGCATAAAACAGGGAATAGGGCAGGGCTGGGCAGTAGAGTTCATGTGGGGTTCAGAAAAGACTCTGGATCCCAATTTTAACACTCACTGGCCTTCTCCTTCATTATGCCTAGAAGAAAATATAAAACAGTGACAGGATCATTGAGTGAGGTAACCCAAGGGTCCAGACAATATGTAAGCATGCCGATCTAAATTTCAGCTTTCTAGCACAAAGTTCCAGTCACTCCATCCCAGGTATAATTCTGCTTAAAGTACCAAACTATATGTTACACCCTTGACAAAAAAATAATCATTTTTCCTAGGTTGCACCAAATCACACTATTGGACATGTACTTCAAGAGGGCCAAAGAGAGAAAGAAAATTCCTTTATATAGCAAAATATTCCCAGCAACCTTTCTTTTGGTAAGGGGAAAAAAACTAGAAAGAAACTAGGTGCTGATTAATTGGAGCACTAGCTGAAAAAACTGGGGTATATCAATGTAATGAACTACTACTGTGCCATAAGAAATGAGAGATATGAAAAATTCCCAGAAACATGGGAAAATTCATAAGAAGTTATTCAGAATTCAGAAAGCAACATAATCAATAATTACAATAATAATTTAAAATGACAACAATGATGCTAGAAGGTGGCTAAATTCAGCTTAACAATAATGCCCAGGTAACTGGGTCCACAGGATAGATGGTCTAACATATCTCTCTCTTCCTAGTAGAGAGATGGGAAGCTAGGTATGTTAAATGGCATATATACTATTTTTCTTTGTAACAAAGAAAGTTTATATATGAGGGAGAGAGTATAAGGGAGGACATGGAGAACTCTGTATTATATAAAGAACAAATGGCATCAGTAAAACCAAAAGAAAAAAAAAGCAATATTGTCTAATGAGTACAAAAGCCTTGGACAAAATAAGGGCAGAATCTATTAGCAGATAAGCCCACAACGTTTTAGAAAAACAACAGTAAGAAAGATATAGATAAGGCAAAAGTAGTCTTTTCTTTAAATTGAAAGATGCACAATAAACTAAAATAACAAAGAAAGTAGAGAAATAAGCTCTGGACCTGGGTGTGGCAATACAGAAAAAGAAGGCAATCATTCTTATGATAGGATCAAAATTTAAATGCTGATGTTGAATGGACCAGAGCTGTTACTGCTGAGGTCTGGACTGGTACTTGCCTAGATAACTTGTTATGCAAATGGCATTAGCCAACAGAAAACCAGTAGATAAAGAAATTGCTATAAAGCCAACCACTTGTCATAGAAGTGACAAAAAAGAAAAAGAAACAAAAACAAACCTCAGGCAGACTCCTAGCCAGGACAAAAGGCAATAAGGAATTATAGGAGTTTTGCTTTGAATTTATGTAACTAAGCTGTCAGGAGTCATGCATTGACAAATGCATAACTAACACATATAAATGAGTCAATTATCAGTAATGACTAAGGGTTGCAACTAAACACCTTGATGTTTTCATTATTTTATTTTAAATCCAGGAGCCTGGTTTACTAATGGGATTCTAGGCCCACTTTTAAAAATATCTCCTTACCAAATTAAATGTGCTAGAGACTGCTAATCTGCAAGATTCTGAGGTTCATTTTGGGGCAACCTTTTCCTAATGATATTTAGCTCATTCCTCATCCTGTGGGACATAACTAGATGAGGGCAAGACAAATTCATTTAAGACTGGTCATCTTAACAACTGTCCATGAGGTGGCTGATGTACTGGAAAGAACAAGAGGCAGCAGTTAAGAGGACTGAGTTCTAGTCCCATGTGTGATCTTGAGCAAAATGCTTAATCTCTCTGAATTTGATTTTCCTCATCTGTAAAATGGGGTGGTTGGAAAAGCTTACTTGCTTTTGTCTGGTCCGGAGTAAATACTAACTCACAAAACTTTTCCTAGTAAAAGTCCTTCTTTCATAAAAACCACCAAACAAAAACCTATACAATTCAAAAAATAAAGTAAGAAGAGAAATGGCTTCAAATTCCCTATTTTGTGCTTCTTATTCCTTGTGTGACATTAGTGACATTTCCTTCTTGGCCCGTCTTCGGATAGAGAGACATAAAAGAGGGATAGGCAGACAAAGGAATGGATAGATACAGATAGATTGATAGACTGAGTGACAAGTACCAAAAAATGTAGGAGAGAAAAAGGAAGAGAGAATGATGTTAAGTGAAATAAAATCCCTTTTAGATTTCCTTCCACTTTCTCCCGTGTCCTGCTTCATCTAACCTTGGTTTCTTCCCTTTCTACCCCTGATTCCACTGAGAGTCTCCATGCTAAGGTTTCAAAGGTCAGAATCCATTCATAATGGAGTAATTTCATCTGACTATACTATAGTTTAGGTTGGGAGGGAAAAATGAACTCAATCATCTCTAAAGCTCCTTCTAGCTATAGTAGTCTATGGTTCTGTCCTTCTGAGATTAGCAAAGGATTCATTTTTCTGTGAAAACTGATTTTAAAAGAAAATGTGGCTAAAATTCACTCTTCTGTTCAAATGACACTAGTATAGTGTTGGTGGAGTTAAAAATTTGTACAACCATTTTAGAAATCATAAGATTATGGAAATCTTATATATAATATAAGGAGGACAAAGGTGGAAAAAATATCCCATATGTACCAAAATAAACACTTTTTTTTTTTTGTAGTAGCCAAGTACTTAGAATGAAATACATGCCCATCAATTAAGGAATGACTATGCAAATAGTAGTACATATAATATTATGCAATGCAATATTATATAATGTAATACAATATTAAATAAGATATTATAGACATGGAGATTTCAGGTGTCCCTTCTAGAGTGGCTTTAGAGGCCTGAGTCTTCAAAGACTTCTAGGGTTTGGAGATTTTTTTGCTCAATTCCTAAAGCAATAATGCACAACTTGGGACATATAATAATGCAAAATACATTTGTGGCAACCATTTTTGTAGTGTCAAGGAACTGGAAATTGAGTGGATGCCCATCAATTGGGTAATGGCTGAATAAGTTGCTATATGGATATAATGAAATATTATTCTTCTATAGGAAATGATGAGCAGGCTGATTTCAGAGAAGCTTGGAAAGACATGAAATGATGTTGAGTGAATTGAGCAGAGCCAGGAATACATTGTTAACAGCAACAAGATTATGTGATGATCAACTGTGATGGGTTTGGCTCCATTCAATAATGAAATGATTCAAGGCAATTCCAATAGATGTGATGAAAATGTCACCCACATTCAGAGAGAGAGAAATATGAAAACTGAATATAAATCAAAAGATAGTATATTCACCTTTTTTGTTGTTATTGTGGTTTGCTTGTTTTGTTTTTTCTTTCTCATGGTTTTTCCCCTTTTTAGTTGATTTTTCTTGCACAGTGGGATGAATATGGAAATATGTTTAGAAGAAGTGTATATGTTTAACCTATATTGAATTGCTGGATGTTTTGGGGAGGGGAGTAAGGGAAAAGAGAGGGAGAAATTTTTGGAACACAAAGGTTTTGCAAAAGTGAATGTGTAAAATTGTCTTTGCATGTACTTGGAAAAACAAAATACTATTATTAAAACATGAGAAAAAAATAAAATAGTTTTCTAAAAAGGTTAAAAAAAACCTACTTTTTCTCTCCCTTATTCCCACTAAGAAAGAAAGACAAGCAAAACTCTTATTACAAAAATATATAGTCAAGCAAAACAAATTCCTTCATTGGTCATGTCCCACCACTTCAAATGTCTCAATTTGTACTCTGATTTCTTCATCCTAATTTAAATCACTTAATTGATCATGTAAAGGCTCCAGTGCAAAGCAAATAAGACTTGAAGCAGAACTGGGATCCTCAGGACTGAGGTGTAACTTGTGTGAAGTATATACACATCTAGGCTAGTTCCATTGAGACTGCAAGCTTGGACATTGGGCTAGCTAGGTTCTAGGTAATCTTAGCTGGAACCACAGAAACTTTCACCTTCCAGACAGCTGGGGAGTCAGGGATCTGAGTCCAGAAAGAGTGAGGGGACCTCCACTGCTAAAGATACCAGGCCCAGCTGTGCTGCTGAGATGAGGCAGGGATATAACCCCTTCCAAAAACTATAAAGAAAAAAGGGGAGGAAATAGGTTAAGATGGGATATAGAAGGATGTGTAAATCAATGGGAATGGAATGAGGTGTGTAGATTAATAGAAATGAAATGAAGAAGGAAGGAAAGGGGAAGAGAAGATAAGGGAGGAATCCCTGGAGGGGGTGGCAGGGAGGTAAAATAAGGGCAAGATAAGTCAACAGATAGAAATAAAGTAGAAAAATTAGCAGGGATAGGAAATAAGAGATATACACAAACATAATAACAATGATCAGGAGTAGAAAGTATGAGGGAGAAAAAGTAAAGGAATAATCATTAATCTCAAAGTCAAACGTTAAAAGATTCAGCGAAGATAGAAATCTACATTATGTGTCAGCCATATTAATATTGTTTTAGAGATATGTTTGTATATGTGTGTATGCAATATGTGTGTATATTTATTTTTATATGTAGGTATATGTATATGTGTTGTGTACACATACATAAATATTCCTTCCCATGCTTGACTGTAGCCTGTTTCAGGAAGAGAAGAAGGAAAGGGATGAAAAGGAATAAAATAAAACATGCACAGCAGAAAATAAAACGAAGCAAAGATGGACAGCTATGAATACAATGTCTTCTGTTATTATATATATATGTTTTCTTGAAAAGGAAATTTATTGTCACATATTATGAATCTTCTCTGATGTTCTATTGGATACATGACAATTTGTTTTTGTTTTTGTTTTTCTATCTTTCTTTTTTTTCTCCTTATTTTTCATTTAGGTTTTAAATAAATAATTACATTAAAAAAAGAAGTGATGAAGAGGATGGTTTCAGAGAAACTTGGGAAGATTCACCTGAACTGATATAGAGTGAAGTGAAAAGAATCAAGAGAATACTATACACAATGAGAGCAACATTGTATATAAAGAAAAAAAACTTTGAAAAACTTGGGAGTTCTGATGAGTTCAATGATCAACCACAATTACAGAGGATTCAATATGAAGCATACACAATTCTGACTTTGTGTCTTGAGTATTTTATCACTATAATAGCTTTTAGTGATGAAATTTTTTTGTTGTTAATTCTTTCACCTTATTTTCGACTCTAAACTTTATTTAGGGCCAGGTAAATGTTTAATCTGATCCTGCTGCTGCTTCCTGGGGGCATGAATATTTTTTATTCCAAGATCTCAGGGATTACTCAAGATGGGAATCTAAAAATTTTCATTTTTCTCATAATGATTTAATACTGACTGAGCAAAGCCCGATTTCTACCATTTTAGTCTGATTTCTGCATGGTCCTGATCTTCTTCTGGGTCAGAGCAACAGGTTTGTAGACTTGTCCCACTTGGAATTCCAGTAAACTGCTACTGGATCTATCTAGAAAACCTTGTGTATTTGGGGGGATAGCAAAGAACTGGAAGCAAAATAGTTATCCATGGCTGTTGATCAATCAACAAGTATATTTTAAGTACTTGGTATATACCTGGAGTTGTATTAAAGACTGGGGATAGAATAAGAAAACAAAACAAAAAACAAAACCCGTCCTTACCCTTGAGAACTTACATTCTAGGAGCTAAACAATTATAGCTTATGAATATAAAGGAATATAGATACTTATGAGAAAAAATGAGTACGTAGCATAGAAGGCGGCAACATGGAAAGACATAAGTTGATAAAAGGTATGAAAGCAAAACCAGGAAATACTATACATATGACTATATATATGAGGATTTCCTATAAATGAAAAGAACAAAAATAACAACAGATATATGAAATAAAAGCTATATCATTATAATAACCAAGCTTAGGCTGAAAGAAGAAATAAGAACTTTTTTTTCTAGAGCTGGGGGCATTTGAAGGTTAGTGAAAGCATATATTATAAGCCTTGATTTATATGTTGATTAGATTTAGTGAACTACTTTTTTCCCCTTCTTTTTTGTCATAAAGGTTGACTCTCTAAATAGAGAAAAGTGGGGAAGAATATATTAGAAAAAGAAGGTAATTAAAACAAAATATATCAATAATTTTGAATTAATAATTGTGTTTATCAAATGTTAGGGATTTGTAAAAATAGTATGTACATTTATATAAATACATAATATGTTAGCATATACACAATAACAATAATAGTGCACATTTTTAAAAGATTTAAGATTTCCAAAGTATTTTAAATCCATTAATGGCTTGCCCCCAAATCAGAAAGTGACAAATCTAAAGTTCAAAACTATGTAACTTTGACTCCAAAACCAATTCTATTTATACCACTTTCATAGTGTTACTGTGAAAAAGGGACTTTGTAGACCTTAAGACATAATATAAAAGTGGTGGTATTGTATTATCATTATTTTGTTTCCATCATTCATTGCTTAAATCCATCTCACAAGAATAAATTAGCTAATAGAATATTCATCTAGTTTACCACTTTCACTTTTGTAATGAATATTTTACTGATTTTTAAAAAATAAATACTTGAGTTATGAATTCAGCAGCATACCTTCCCAATGTGGAAAATCCCTTCACCCCCCCCCCCAAAAGGCAATCCCTCTGTGACTGAATGAATTAATCCTAAAGAGTTTTTTTAGACACATTGAGATTAAGTGCTCTGTCTAGGTTTGTATGACTGGTAAGCATGAGAGAATTTAAACCCTAGTCTTCTTCCCTCTGAATATATATAATATATTCTTCTTATATATAATATAATATATAATAATATATTCTTAATGAAAAATAAAACTTAAGAAAATGAAGATTTAAAAGGAATTATTTCTATGTCCCAGGATCTGTGTAATATTGTAAAACCCAAAAGAACTTTTTTTTTACTGTCTACACAACTATTATTTAACAATTCTCCAAAGAGTTGCTACTCTTTCCCTTTTTCCCCAAAAGAAAGTTCCATTAAGAATGTCAAATTTTAGGCATCTAGTCTTCACAGAGTTTTGTGTCAAGCAAACAAAGAATGTTAACAGGCTTATCCTGAGTCAAAGTAACTTCTCAAATATGTATGGTTCATTGCATTTAACAGACCAAATTGTGAAACAAGGTCAAAATTAACTATTTATGTTTCAGATCCCACAGAGCATCTTATGTCTTTTACCAGAACAAATTCTGTGCTGTGCTGTTGCCTACTAGTCTATAAAACAAATCCAAATGCTAAGTAAATTCCACACTTTAGATTTTACCCCAATTATTCTTCAAGGCCTAGCTGGATAAGCAATTTATAAGGGAAGAAATACTTACTGTGAAATGAAGTGGTTGAAACCCCAGCACCATTTTTCTGGATGAAGTAAAGTAGGTGGAGGATTTCTAAAAATAAAAACAAGCATTTTTTTCCTTTTAAAAGTTAAAAAAATTAGTTCTGTAAGGGGGAAAATATTAGTAATATCTCATTATCAATATATTTATAAATATAATCAGTATGATTTTTCTTAGATATGAAACATAGAACCTCTGTGAGACATAACACCTTCATTCATTCATGCATGCATTCACCTACTCATTCATTCAATAATTTTTTTAAGTCCTTGTTCTTTGCAAGGCATTGTGCATCATGATTAGTTATAAGTAATCAGAATAACAACAATTTTATGAAAGGAAGCATGTTACAGTAGATGGAGAGACAACCAGAGAGACTTGGGTTGAAGTCCTACCCCTAATAAAAACTAGTTCTGTGACCACTGACAAGTCACATAAACTTTTAGGGGCAGCTAGGTGGGATGGTAGAGCTCTGGGCCTGGAGTCAGAATGATTGAGTTCAAATCCAGCCTTAGGCACTTACTAGCTGTGTGATCCTGAATGAATCACATAATCATCTGTTTGCCCTAGTTCCCTCATCTGTGAAATGAGAATAACAATAGCCCTTACTTTTCAAGATTGTTGTGAGAATCAAAAGAGAGAATATTTATAAAGTACTAAGCACAATGTCACATAGTAATATATGATAATATATGTGTATATTATACAAAAATATATATAAAGTATTATATAAATGTTAGCTATTGTTATTGTTTTTATTATTATAATTATATCTAAGGCAGGATTCAAACTGCCTTAAGTCCATGACTCCAAAGTTCCTATCTAAATCCCGACATTGCAACTCTACTTGTTTTTAAATGAACATTTGCATATAGATAGAAGGAAAGAAAAAGAGGATTGGTCATGATACAGACCTTTACTATATATTTTACAATTTGCTTTTCTTTTTAAGCATATAATAAGATTAACATAGCTTTCAAAGCTGTCCTGCTTGAATCAGCTTTCTTCTGTTCTTTTTTCTCAGTTTAAAAAAAAAAAAAACTATTTTTTAAATTCTACCTATCCTTATTTGTCCTTATCTCCATTGGGAGAAAAAACACAAATTTCTACATTGGCTGTGTCCTAAAATGTCATCTAGAGTCAGCTCCATTTGTAAAGCTGAGAATGTTCAGAATGCTATTGATTAAAACTTCTCAGACCCCTTTGGGTCATCTTGCACTCTAGAAACCAAGTCATCACATTTGTGCTTCATCAACTCAGTCTCTATAAAGGTAATTTTTAAAAATCATTCATTGGGAAACCATGCAATATTACAAAGAAAGAGGAGCTTGTAGAATATTTAATTTTTGATCTGGGCTTGCCTTAAGAAATAATAGCCCTCTCTCAGTCTGTAGGTAAGTACCAAATGATGGCAGGACATCTTTAAAAAAAATTTAATATTTTATTTTTCCCCAATTACATACAAAAATAATTTTAACATTCTTTTTTTCAAATGATGAGTTCCAAATGCTCCCCCTCCCTCTTTCTTTCCCCCACCCCTACCATTGGGAAGGCAAGCAATTTGACAAAGGTTATACAAGTGCAGTCATGCAAATCGTATTTCCATCTAAGTCAGTGGCAGCACATGCTTGCCCATGCTGTCCCCGTTGGCAACAATTTGTGACTCTTCTGAGAAGGGACCATCTTCAGCATGAGATGAGGGGCTGCCTGCTCAGTATGATGGGGAAGTCAGGGCCCAACTGTGCAATTTAACAGCATCACCTGTATTGCTCTTAATGGGTGTACATGCTTAGGATCTCTAAAAATGTATGTAATGGGAAGAGTAGTTAGGCAGGGAGCCTGCTGAATCCAAGTGGTCATACTTCATTTAGAGAATGTTTATAAACAGTTAGGAGGCAATGCAAGTGAGTGTTTATTCAGCACCACAAATATAATTGAATTGTATTCAGTATTCATTTCCCTCCATTTCCACCTACACTTTGGATGTACAAGTTGGTTCCTTATCATCCTGACCACTGCAAAACGGTACAACTTTTTGGGACTTCCAACCTGATTCTAATGCATATTTTTGGCCTTACTTCATTCTATTTCTCATCGTGGATTCTTTTTCTTGTTAAGTCATTTTTCAGTTATTTCCAACTCTGAGTGACCTCATTTGGGATTTTCTTGGCAAAGATACTGGAGGGTTTTGCCATTTCCTTCAAGCTAAACCAAATAACCATCCGTAACCTAAGCATGCCTTCTAATTTTCTCTGATTTTGTCCACATACCTGGTTTTCTTTCCTCTAATTCCTTCTCTATCAGTAATTCTAACCAACTTAAATGTTACATATTTCTTGGAGCTTTCCCTGATTCAATCCTGAACTTTGTATATGGTAGTGATTTATTCTCATCTGATTTCATAACCCTCTATGGCACACTAGAGAGGAAAAAGAATATGGAAGCAGAAAATCTTGGTTCAAATTTCTATCTGACACTAGCTGTGTGACATCAGTTTGTTCCCTATTGTCCCCACCCTGTTGCTTATTTTCTTCCTCTCTTTATCTAATGGCTCATTCCCTATTGCCTATGTCTCCTCCTTCCTCAAAAACTCCTCACTTGATCCTTCCATTCCTATAGCTATCTTTCTATATCTCTTCTGACCTGTACAGCTGAACTCCTCAAAAAGGCCACTTTCTCTCTTCTCACTTTCCTCTTATCCCCTACAATTCAGTTTTTGACATCATCATCCCACCCAAACTGCTCTCTCCAAAGCTGTTAAAAAGAGTCATTCTGCAACTTCCCCACACTGAGGAAATTCCAAATCTAGAAAAAAATCAAAAATATGTTTTGATTGTAAAGGACGACAAAAGGCTAATAATTTATGTCTAAGGTGACAGGAAAAGATAGTGTTAAATGTTGGAAGGGATGTGGGAAAACTGGAACACTAATACATTGTTTTATTTAATTTATTTATTTGTGGAGTTGTGAAATGATCCAATCATTCTGGAGAACAATGTGGAACCATGTCCAAAGGGATATCAGACTGGATATACTGTTATATTGAAATGAGTAGGTAGAGCTATTTATCTTCCATTGAACACCCCCAATCTGTCATTGTGACTTAGGTATTATTTCTTCTACATCCTATACATGTCCCTCTTTCTTTATTATCTGCTGCCTTTCTTCTCCACTATAAGTTGCAGCTCCTGTCAATACTTCTGTGACTTTCTCTTTCTCTGGTCTACTGGTCTCCTCTCTCTACTTTTCCCTTTTCTTTTTTCTTGCCCCTTCTCCTAAAATTCTTAGGTTAGATGTTATTGGGATTTAATGTCTACAGCCTTCAATTACTAATGAGATCAGACATTTTTCTAGTTTTAATCTACCAATCATGCAACATCTCCTTCAATCTTTGTGTCTTCTGCTCTTTTAGTAGCTGCTTGTGCTTACAGCTTTAGGGGATACTTTGGGATTTATGACTGTTCCAGATGGTTGATGATATCAGTTGTCACTGCACCAGATAATTGGCATATCACTGAATAAAAGAATTTTGGATTATCTACTCATATCAGCACTCCACTGTTTTCCTCCGTTTAGCAGAAGTAACAAAAAACTGGCATATACACATATAAAAACACATATTTATAAACACATTTAACAAAAAAAATTGACATATATAAACACAAAATTAACAAGGAATTGACATATATACATATATACACACACACACACAGTTTTAAAAGGAGGAGGGTTGAGAGGAAATAAATCCTTTCTGGCTCTAAAACTTTCAATTCTAAATTCTAGCTACAGTCTATATGGACACAAACTTATATATATATATATATATATATATACACATTTACACATATATATATGTATATATATATTACATTTATGCATATATGTCCATTTGTTGTATTAAAATATTTGGAAAGTCATTTATGATCATATATTGTTATGAAACATATGGTCACACATCCATACTATAGATCATTTTATAGTTATCATAGATTTAAAGTTGGAAAAGACTCTTCTCTTTTCTAAAACCTACTTCCTTTCCAATTTATAGACACATATGTGTGCATATACATATGTATATGCCAATTCTTTGTTAAGCTGTGCTAATGGAAAGGAATAGTTGAGATGAATAGAAAATCCAAAACTATTTTACTCAATGATGCCCCATGTATCTAGTGCTCAGATAGCTGATATTATATATAATATATATATATATATATGTTTGTAGGCATGCAGAATAAAATAATGGAATGGAGGAAATGACCAAAATATAGAAGGTGATCCCTGGACTTTGTAGTAAATTTCCTTGACTTTGTTTCAAATCCAAAATCTGGAACCATAAAATTTCTTTTTCCAGCACCTTTTTTGTCATGGCTAGATTTGACGTTCACAAGTCATTACCTAAAGATTAGATTTGTTATGCTGAAAGTTAATTTAAATCAAAGTTTCTTAAACTATGGGCCATGATCCCATTGGAGTCATATAACTGAATGTGGAGGCCATCAAAAACAAAAGATATCAGATATTTCAGCAAGATGTAATTTTTTATGTAAAAATAAACAAGAATCTCCTTTTCTCCACTCACACAGCCACTCCTAGTTCAGGCTCTCACATGAATAATTCCATTAGCCTCCTAATTGTTCTCCCTAACTCAAATCTGTCCCTTCTCTAATGCAAAGCTTCTTAAACTGTGCTATAATATAGCATCACATAAGGGAATGAGAGGTTGCAAAATTATGATTTATTATTAGTAAATATTTGATTTGTGTACCTATTTTATATACCTATGTACCTAGGGTTATATAAAAATTTCTCAGGTGAAAAGGGGTCATGAATGGAAAAATTTTAAGAAGCCCTGTTCTAGTGGATATTCCAGAGATTTGCCTAAGGTTCAAATCTAACTTCATCACTTTACTGCTCAATGAACGCCAGTATCCTGTGTATACTAAATTGTTATTGTCCATTTTTGAAGAAGAACAACATCTTGAATCATGAAAGAATAGGGTTTAAGGAAGATGGAGTCCCACAAAGTCTTCAGCCTCCCACACTCTGTCAAACTCATCAAAGTCCAGGGATAAGACAAAAGTAAAGATGGATGGCAATAACCTAGGATGCAGTAGATAACCTTGGTGTCTTTGATGTGTGACCAAGCTCTAAGAACTCCACAATATCTGTTTCAGCTGCCTTCATGGCCTTTGAAACAAACTGTTATCATCTACTCATTTCTCCAGAGAAAAGTCTTCACATGCTTGGGGTAGATATTGCCCTAATTCACCAGCAGGTTTGAGATGGGTTTTTTAGAAAGTAAGCTCCTTCCCACATTTACAAAAATATTTATAGCAGCTCTTTTTGCAGAAGAAAAAAAATTGAAACTGAGAGGACATCCATCAATTGTGGAAAGACTAAACAAGTTGGGGTATATGATAGTAATGTCATGTTAATGTTCTGTAAGAAATAATAAGCAGGCAGATTTCAGAAAAACCTGGAAAGACTTAAATGAACTGAGTAAAGTGAGCAGAACTAGAACATTGTACACAGTAACAGTTCGAAAATTATTTCCTTATCAGACTATTTCTTTGCTTAAAATACTTGCCATTTGAGCTACCACTTGGAATTGTTTTTTTCTCCTCCAAAATTGCTTATTAAAAGAGACTTTTAGACTTTAAGCTAATTATTGAACTTAAATAGAAACAGATCCTGCATGAAACATACTGACTTAGAAAACTACAAGTTAACACTACCTATGTTTTATTATATTTTATTATCTTACTATCAATTTCCTAATTGCATTTTATTCCAGTTCTAGTCACAATAGGCCCAGGCCATGAGTTTGATACTTCTACTCCAAGTGATTAATAATGCTAGTGCCTTCTCTCTTAATTATCTCCAATTTATTCTGCATATATCATTTGTACAGAGTTTGCATGTTGTTTTTTCCCATTAAACTGAATTCCTTGAGAGTTTACTAGAAGAGAAGGCCTTTCTTTGGTTTCTCAGTACTTAGCATATGACCTGGCACATAGTAGGTACTTCATATGTTTGTTGAAATGAATTAATATCCCTTAACATACACACACAGAAAAAATTATCAAGTACCAGAGAATAGAGGTTAGATGGAATGGAACACAGGACAAGTGCATTTTAATGAGAATTCCAAGACAAGGGGCATCCATCCAGCAGGGTAGCATAAGAACACTGTCCTTTGGGAGAGAGGTTTGTCTCAAAAGGAATAGCAGCACTGAAGGGAGAAAAGGTTCCTACCTCACAATTTTGCCTCCAGGAAAAACAGGCCAGGTAAATAAGAATTTGACTTTTGGTAATTAAACTCCAGGTAACTGAGAGTGATATTAAAGTGTTGTTGGTATCATTGTTCAGTTGTTTTCAATTACATCTTATTTTTTATGACCCATTTGGGATTTATTTGGCAGAGTTGCTGGAGTCATTTGCCATTTCCTCCTCCAGGTCATTTTGCAGAGGAGAAAACTTAGACAAACAGGATTAAGTGACTTGCCCAAGATCACACAGCTAGTGTCTGACACCAGATTTTAATTCAGCTCTTCCTGACTCTATCCTGTATTCTATCCATTGCATTACCTAGTCTTTATTGTTGTTGTTCAGTGGTTTTTCAGTCATGTCCAAATCTTCAGGATCCCATTTGGGGTTTTCTTGGCCAAGATATGGAATGATTTGCCATTTCCTTTTCCAGTTCATTTTACAGATGAGGAATGGAGGCAAAAAAGGCTTAAGTGTGGGACATGTACAAAAACATGCTATATGCATCCAGAGAAAGAACTGATAAAGAGAAGTATCAAATGATTTCACACATACACAAACCCCTATTTGTGTCTAATGATAGCTATCTGTAAGGTAGAGGGGGTAGAAAAAATACCTTCCTTGTATATTTGGAGGGAATCATAAGTTGTATACATATGGTAGATTTGTAGCTTCATTTGCAATCATCTTTTTTATTGTATTGTGCTATGGAAATGCTTGTTTTGTGCCATGAATTGAAAATGAAACAAGTTTTTTTTAAAAAGATTTAAGTGTCTTGCCCAGGGATATACAGGTGTCTGAGACCAGATTTAAACTCAGGAAGATGAGTATTCTTGACTCTAGACGCATTACTTACATATTATGCCATCTAGCTGCCCCAACACTGAAGTGAGGAGGTGCCAAGAAAATGAGCAAGGAATTGTATTTACTTTTCAAGTTTTGGAGGTTCTTCTAAATCTAAAATTTAATTAACACAATATAGGTATGATGAGGTCCTGAGTAATTGGATGCAGTTGGCTGAGGAAGAATGATGCACTGCCCTGAGACAGGCAAGGAGGGTCACTGATGGGAATCAGTTTAGCCTCGTAGTCTCACCCTCTGTGGAGATCATGGGTAGCCCCACCTTGCTATGTCCAGTCAGAAATCTGAGTTGTGACAAGCCCTTGTGAGGTTCAATTTCCCCTATAAATCTATCCATGGTTCACACTACCTTTGCTGAATCCCCTTTGGGTTACAGCTCCCAACAGCACTCTGCCTTGTAGTGCCTTTTCCCTGTGGGATCTATTTTTAAAAGTCATTTCTCAAAATATAATGTTTTCTAAGTCAAAGATTATTATTTCCCAAAGTCTACACCTGCACGTGCTGATATTGGTAAACTTTGTCAATACTTAGCCACTCATAATATTTGGAGTATTCATAGAAAGTTCAAATCTCAGTCTCCCCAAAACACATCTGGATCCCTTTGTGTTTACTGTTTTCTCCATCTGCAGAACAGAGCTTGTTCATCCATGTAACTCGTACGAGAAAGTCAAGGACAGGAAGCAAGTCCTTTGCTGATAGAAATGATGTGAAGTGGATGAGTCAGTGAGAGTCTCAATGTGTGATTCATGTAGCTGTTTTAGAAAAACAGTCCTTTAAATAAGAGTTTTGGTAAAGGAATTCAGTAATATAATCAGACTCTTCTGTTAATGCCCTGGGCTCATCAGAGATGGAAGTATTCTCACAGTTACTTTGCTGAATACACTTCCTATACAGAATGATGCTTTTAATGTATTTTTTTCATGCTTGGTTTCATATGAATAATTTCAGAGAGGATTTTTATGCAAAGAACTATGTTATCCTTGCAAATACTTATGATCACCAAATTTTGAAACAGGTTTCCAAGGAGGGTAGACTGGGATTATCTCCTCTGGAGGGTTTCTCTATGGCTTGAGCAAATTCAAGACCTCTCAGAGAAATTCCCTAATTATCCTCCAGCACCTTAGGAGTAAATTCTCTCACAGTGACATGGTTAGATATGAGAGATACTAAATTGGTAACAGGGTGATGCAGTGAAATGAGCTCAAGACTTGCAGTCAGGAAGACTTCTTCCTGTGTGATGGTGGACAAGTCACTTTGTTTGCTTCAGTTCCTCACCTGGAAAATGATCTGGAGAAGAAAATGCTAAACCACTCCAGTGTCTTGGCCAAGAAAACCCCCAATGGGGTTACGAAGAGTCAGACATGACTAAAAATCTACTGAACATTAACGAGAAGTCTTGCCTCTAAATACCTCTGCCCACTCATTACTCAAAATTCATTCCTCTGACTAATGTTGACTATTAAAATGGAATTATGGAGGAGTAATACACCTTTAAGTCTTTATTATACAATAGGGGAAGAGAGGATTGCCTTCACTACAATTCTTTGGAGCAGAACCCTCTGATGATGAGATAAAGAGAAATATTGGGGAGAGAGGAACATACAGGAATAATGAAAGCAGGGAGAGACGTTATTGAATAGTAATAGTAGGAAGATACCAAACACAAACTAAAGTAAATCACTTTCTTTTATTCTTTTTTGAGACTGAGTCTCCCTAACTCACCCAGGCTGGAAGTAGAGTAGCTAATCACAGAGCTGATCCTATTAATGACTGCCATGGAAGTTTTTACCAGCCCTGTTTTCAATCTGGATCAGTTCATTCCTCCTTAGACAGTCTGGTTATCTCCTACTCTTGGGGATTCCCTATATTGGCATCAAACAGTATAGACATATAATTGATTTGGCCCTGTTCTAGCTCAGAACTCTTGGCACTGCCTTCTTCCCACCAGTAACAGGTGTAACAGGCATGTACCCCCACACCAGACAATAATATTTCACAATCCTACCTGAGCCATTTTAGATAGTTAGATAGATAGATAGATAGATAGATAGATAGATAGATAGATAGATAG
>JAJPUD010005538.1:69581-91114 GCA_023553655.1 Myrmecobius fasciatus | reverse complement strand
TAGATAGATAGATAGATAGATAGATAGATAGATAGATAGATAGATAGATGGATGGATAGTTGGACAGGTGGACAGATGGATGGATGGACAGATGGATGGATGGATGGATGGATGGATGGATGATAGGGCATTTATTAAGCTCTTATTATGTGTTCAGTGCTGTGCTAAGTGCCGGGAATATAAATACAAGCAAAAAACAATAGTTACAGCCTTCAAGGAAATTACATTCTAATGGGGGAAGTGAAAACATAAAGGGAAGCTGAAAAACTGGAGAAGGGGAAGATCAAAAAGTAGTTTGGGATGTCATAGGCTGATAGCCATGTTTTTGATGAGCATAGCTGGTGTAGTTACTTCAAGGAATTTGCAGAGATGAACTCAACTATCAAAGGACTGATGGCTCTTGTTTTCTGTGGGATGAAGAAGAAAGAAGCCAGCCTTTATGGCATCTCCGCATTTTCTGCCCCTCTTTTCCTACCTATATTTTTCTTCCTCTCCCAGGATTCCACTAGAAATGGTATAGAGACCTGACCACAACCTCCAATTTTCATAAAGGGCCATAGGCTACTTGTTCTATTCTGACTTTCAAACTCTGTCTTTTCCTGAGCAGCTCTTCTGGGATCATTTGGGAAGTAGATCTTTTGCTATCAAGAAAACATATTTTTTTCTCTCTATCTGAAAAGAAGCAATGACAGAAAAGAGAAATGATTGTTTCTGCTGCATTCTGCAAGTAGCAGAAATGACAAAAACCAGTTGTGTAGGGTTCATAAAATGTGTCCAGGAGGATTGCTGGGTCATCAGTTAAAGCAAATGGGCAGAGTCCATATATGAGGTTGAAACCAAACTTTTGCTCCACAAGGCATGAACAGACCTATTGATTCTGCCTGTCTTAACAGCAGCCTAATTGATTTATTTGTAGTGATCAATATTGATCACAAGGATAAGAGCCCTACTAAGTTCCTGGAACACATAGACATAGCCAAAGCTATAACTAACATTTCTGTGCCTGGGGAAAGAATTAGGAATGGTGGAGCTAGATGAGCTTGAGTTATAGCTGTCTGATGGAGAAAGCTTGATATGGGGAACCCTTTGGTTTTTGCCTGCTAAACTGACAGAATATTCACCACTTCCTTTAATATCTAACCCTAGAAGATCTATTTTTTTTATTAAAGCTTTTTATTTGATTAACATATGTATGGGTAGTTCCTCAGCATTGATCTTTACAAAGCTTTCCATTACAAATTTTACCCCCCATCCCCTCCCGTCCCCTAGATGGCAGGAAGTCCACTACATGTTAATAATGTAATAATAGTTGACAAGTTGTACAAGAAAAATCCTATCTACAAGAAAACAAAAAGAAAATCAGAGAAAGGAAACACAATGCAAGCAAACCTCAATAGAGATCATGAAAATGTTACGTTGTGTCCATATTTCATATCCCTCTTTCTGGGTGTATATGGCTTTCTTCGCTGAACAATTGGAACTGGCCTGAGACAATTCTTTGTTGCAGAGAGCCATGTCCCTCAGAATTGATCATCACGTAATATTGTTGTTGCCGTGTATAATGTTCTCCTGGTTCTGCTCATTTCACTCAGCATCAGTTCATGCAAGTCTCTCTAGGCCTCTCTGAAATCCTCCTGTTGGTCATTTCTTACAGAACAATAATATTCCATAACATTCATATACCATAACTTATTCAGCCATTCTCCAATTGATGGGCATCCATTCAGTTTCCAGTTTCTAGCCACTACAAAAAGGGCTGCCACAAACATTCTTGCACATGTGGGTCCCTTTCCCTCCTCTAAGATCTCTTTGGGATATAGGCCCAATAAAAACACTGCTGGGTCAAAGGGTATGCACAGTTTGATAACTTTTTGAGCATAGTTCCAAATTGCTCTCCAGAATGGTTGGATCCATCCACAGTTCCACCAACAATGTATTAGTGTGAGGGATCTATTTTTAAAGTCATTTCTCAAAATTGAGCAATGTTCCCTAGATTAGATTCATATTCCTCAACAATAAAGTCCTTGTTGCTGGATACCAAGGCCTACTACTGGAGGAAGAAGTGATAGAGATAGCAATTTCAGAAATACTTGGCTAAAGGAATCCATTTTGGGACAGTGTTTTTGGTACCCTCTAAATTTCCTGCCCTTGAGCAAAGCCCCATTTTCTATTCCTTAGGTACAGCTCTTAGGCATACTCAAATGCACCATAAGTACAGAAGAAGTAGGGAGGGCTGCTCTGGGTGATGCTTTCTGTTCTTTTAAAGAGGAGAGGCCCTATGTTTCCATCTCTAGTTAGTGATACTACCTATGTCTGTACATTTGTACTTATTCATTCACCACAAGCCCTACCAAACCACTCTCCTCCCTTCTTTCATTTAGATATCAGAAATACTGCCTAGAAATTTAACACAGAAAACAGACTTTATTTCAAAGCAAATTTGCCTTGGTGTGCTTCTTTTGAGCTCTGACATGCACTTTATTTAGTGGCCTAATTCAAATTACACTAAAAAAAATTCTTAGCTTTTCTACCTGAGCCTGCATGCCAAGATCTGCTCATGGTGACAGGTGTTGATGTTCAGCTGCTAATTTCCCCATTAGAAACAATGTGGTAAGAGCTGATGATACAATCTGTTCAGCTGAGGCCTTTCCTGGGATTTTTCCCCCACATAGACTATATTGCTAAATCTTTTGAAATAATAATTTTAAAAAGGAATATATGTACAATCTGTCCTTTAAATTATTTTAGTTGGGGGAAAAACATTCAAAGCAGTCATTTTCTTTTTGCCTATTATAAATATATTAACTGTGAGCTGTAATTAGGTGCTCGGCTTCATTCACCCTCCAGGACAAATGGTGCTCACTGAACCATGACGCTGGTCTGATTATGGTAAAATGACCCATTTGGTTTTACCAGCTGTGACTTTGGAGGTAGCTGAATGACAGCAAACACATAAAACCTGACAGATGAAAACATTTTCAGCTCATCCTCCCTATTACTGATCACTCAGCGTCCCAAACAAAATGTTCCATGGATTAGTTTCCAGATGTCTTGGTGGGCTAAGGAGGGCTATGTGGAAAGCTAATGTAGCTCTGGAAAAGAGGCTAATCTCAAGACATGATTTTCTTCCCCCCCCCAGACTCCTAGAAAATATGACATAGATACAGCACTGGACTTGTAGTCAGGAAAGCCTGGGTTTGAATACTGCCTCAGACATGGCCAGATGATCACCTAACCTCCTTATATCTTAGCTTCCTCATCCATAAAAATGGGGATGATGATAGCTAATCTGCATCACAGAGTTATGGGAAGCAAATGAGATAATCTATATAAAGTGCTTTAAAGTAGCATAATAATGTTGACAATTATAATCACCTAGTAAAAGAATCAGCAATTTTTCAGTCATGTCTGACTCTTTCTGACCCAATTTGGTGTTTTCTTGGCAAAACTACTGAAATGATTTGCTATTTCCTTTTCTGGCTCATTTTACAGATGAGGAAACTGAGGCAAACAAGGTTAAGTGACTTACTTATTCACTAGTAAATGTCTAAAGCTGCATTTGCACTCAAGAAGATGAGTATTCCAGACTCCAAACCTGAGATTCTAATCATTGCACTACCTAGCTGCTACCAGGTGCATGATTCTAAAGCAACTGACTCAGTCAGTAGCCCAGGAAAGCTGCATTCTTAAATAAATGTTAAAAGCCACTGTCAGCAATCAGGATTCTAAAGTCTTGCTTTAGTTTCTTAGGAGAGGTTCAAGTTCAGAAACTGATACAGGAAAAAAATATAGCCAATGAGAGTCAAAGATCTTTATAGAGACCTCTCAAAGAAAAATAAAATTCAAAACTACTTGCTTAAGCATCCAAATTGTCAGGAAGATTTCCTCTACATTAAACTTGAATTGTCTCTTTCTGGCTTCCCCCATCCACCTTTCCTAGTCTTGCCTTATGGAGTAAAGTACCACATATCTGGTCTCTAATCCACAAGACCAACCTTCAATCCTTGAAGATAGCTATCTCTACTACCCCCCAAAAGTTTTCTCTTTTCAGGCTTAGACATTTCCTGTTCTTTCAATTGGTTGTTTTATGGCATGGTCTTGAGGCTCTGTCTAGATCATTCTACTTACTGTCCTCTGGATACTTCTTCAATTTGTTATTGTTCTCTAAAATTATACAATCTTTATACAATATCCCAGATGTAGTCTGATCAAGATGAAATCCTGCTTGCAGTGATAGCATCATACTTCCTCATGACATGTTTCCCTTACTGCAAACTAAGATCATATTACTTTTTTGGGTTGTCATCTACATTCATATTAAGCTTAGAGTCCATAGAAATCCTATGACTTTTTCCCATGGTCTACTGTCTAATGTTTTATCTCATCCTACATTTGTACCATTAACTCTTTGAATTCAAATTTAAATCTAGGACAATTAGTCCTATGAAATTTTATCCATAATAGTCAGCACATTGTTCTAACCAATTGAGATATTTGGGGAGATGAACTTTGTTTTCCAAAGCAGTAACTATTCTTCTAAGTTTCTAAAAATGTAAATATTAATAAGTAATGTCATGAATATTATAGGCTAATGCATTATTCCTCACAGATAATAACTGTAACAAGTTTCAGTACGATTTTTTTGACATGGTGCTTTGTCTAGACTGAGAGGCAACAAAATATAGTGGAACCCTCATGGTACTAGGAGTCAGAAAAGCTGGGTTTTAGTCCTGATGCTACTAAGAGCCCTCTTGCTTTGTCATCTTTGGCAATATCTTAATTAATTTCTGAAACCCAATTAAATAGTTAGATTGTGGGACATGATACCTAACCATTCAGTCAGTTTGCTTCAGTCAGGAAAGTGGACCCCAGAAAATGAAACTAATTAATCTGAATAAGTGGCTTTCTATCTATTAATAGAGCAGGACACTATTAATCCTAGATGCAAAACCGGTTAATTTCTTGGAAAATGTGAGACACTCCACTAATGCAAGAATTTATTTTACTAGATTATGCATATTTGATATTTTTGTCAATAGTATTTTATTTTTCTAAATACCTGCAAAGATAGTTTTTGACATTCATTTTTATAAAACTTTGTGTTCCAAATTTTTCTTCCTCCCTTTCTTACATTTCTCCTCCCAAGGGCAGCAAGCAATCTGATACAGGTTAAATAAGTGCTATTCTTTTTAGTGTATTTCCATATTTGTCATGTTGTGCAAGAAAAATCAGACCAAGAGAAAAACAAACAAAAAAGGTGAAAATACTAGCTTCAGTCTACTTTCAGTCTCCATAGTTCTCTGGATGTGATTGACTTTTCTATCCCAAGTCTATTTTAATTGTCTTCAATCACTGCCTTGTTGAGAAGAGCCAAGTCTATCATAGTTCATCATCACATGTTCTTGCTATTACTATGTACAATGTTCTCACTTCATTAGGCATCAATTCATGGAGATCTTTTCAGGCTTTTCTGAAATCAGCCTGCTCATCATTTCTTATAGAACAATAATATTCCATCATCTTCCCTTACAATAACTTATTCAGTCATTCCCCAACTGATGAGCACCTACTGAATTTTCAATTCCTTATTATTACAAAAAGAGCTGACTACGCATATTTGTTACAAATTTTTTTTTTGGTAGATTGGGGAAAAGTGGGAGAAAGGAAAAAAGCCTGTTAATTGAAAAAATAAAAGGAATAGAAATGAGTTCCCTCAATCAAAGAAAGTTTCCCATGTAGCTACCAGAGAAGAATAAAACAGTTAATTTGAAGCCTGCTACTTCACATGATTGAAAGGAAGTAGGAAAGGGGAAGGCCCACCTATTGCACAATTTAGGATGAAGAAGATAAAATACTGTTCCAGCCTCTAGGAGAGAAGAATTAAGAAGCAGGCTTCACGACTAACCTATGGCCTAATTTGACATGAAGTAGTTAAGTGACACAACAGTATTCCATTACATTGACATACTATAATTTTTTTAACTGATTTTCCAATTGATGAACACTCCCATAGGTTTTTAGTTCTTCACCACTACAAAAAGAACAACAGATGATAGATGATGGATAGATAGATAGATGGTCTATTTATTTTTATATACAAGTAACAATTGTATAGTTGTACATATAGAGCATATAGAACTGCAATCATAGGGTTGCAGTTATGAATTCTATTTTCATTGTACAAGCCATTTTTTTCATATATATGTTTGTATTGAACTAGGAATTCCCTGTCTTGTACAAAATAATTCATATTTATTTTATGGGGTACTATGATCCATGCCTAAGCTGATCTCACAAGTTCTAGCCCTAAACAGATTTGGTACCAAGATCTTGTTTAACTAGATTTGCCATTTTGTGAGATTGGTCAAATTATATACCTTTTATGGATCTCATTTTCCTCATCATTAAGCAGATGGCCTCTACATACTCTTGCCGCTCTAATATTTTCTTATTCTATGATTATATTGGCAAGAAATTTAGACACGAACATATAACTCAAAATGGTGGAATAAAAGCAGAAATTCACCCAACCTCTCCCCCAAACTCCTCCAAATACCTTTAAATAATTACTCTAAATAAATTTTAGAGTGTCAAGACCTACAGGTTTCCAAGAAAAATATGAATTGGCTTCAGGTCAAGGAAGACCTTAAAAATAATTTTGAAAATCAAGCAAGAGAAGAACAGGAAAAATTGGGGGAAAAAACGATAGCAATACAAGAAAATCATGAAAAACAAGACATACAACATGATAAAGGAGACACAAAAAATACTGAACAAAACAACACCTTAAAAACAGACTAGGCCAAATGGTAGAGGAAATTCAAAAAGCCAATGAGCAAAAGAATGACTTAAAAATAGAACTGGCCAAATGGAAAAAAAAATCCACTGAAGAAAACAATTCCTTTAAAAGTAGAGTTGACCAAATGAAAAAGGAGACACAAAAACTTACTGAAGAAAATAATTCCTTAAAAATTATAATTGACAAGCCATTCTCCAATTGATAAATGGTCAAAGAATATGAACAATTTTCAGATGATGAAATTAAAATTATTTGTAGTCATATGAAAAGGTGCTCCAAATCACTATTGATCAGAGAAATGCAAATTAAGACAACCCTGAGGTACTACTACACACCTGTCAGATTGGCTAAAATGACAGGAAAAGATAATGACGAATGTTGGAGGGGATGTGGGAAGGCTGAGACACTGATGCATTGTTGGTGGAACTGTGAACGGATCCAGCCATTCTGGAGAGCAATTTGGAACTATGCTCAAAAAGTTATCAAACTGTGCATACTCTTTGATCCAGCAATGTTTCTATTGGGCTTATATCCCAAAGAAATCATAAAGGAGGGAAAGGGACCCACATGTGCAAGAATGTTTGAGGTAACCCTTTTTGTAGTGGCTAGAAACTGGAAACTGAATGGATGCCCATCAATTGGAAAGTGGCTGAATAAATTATGGTATATGAATGTCATAGAATATTATTGTTCTGTAAGAAATAACCCGCAGGATGATTTCAGAGAGGCTGGAGAGACTTGCATGAACTGATGCTGAGTGAAATCAGCAGAACCAGGAGATCATTATACACGGCAACAACAATACTATATGATGATCAATTCTGATGGACATGGCTCTCTTCAACAATGAAATGTTTCAAACCAGTTCCAATTGTTCAGTGAAGAAAGTCATATACACCCAGAGAGAGGGATGTGAAATGTGGACCACAACATAACATTTTCATGCTCTCTATTGATATTTGCTTGCATTGTGTTTCCTTTCTCTGATTTTTCTTTCTTGTAGATAAGATTTTTTCTTGCACAAAAATGATAAGTGTGGAAATATATATACATATATTCGATTTCTCAAGTATTTTAACATAATTAACATGTAGTAGATATCCTGTCATCTAGGGGAAGGGTGGGAAGTGGGGGGAAAAATTTTGTAACAGAAAGCTTTGTAAAAGTTAATGTTGAAGAATTACCCATACATATGTTTTGCAAATAAAAAGTTTTAATAAAAAATAAATTAGAATTGAGCAAATGGAAGCTAGTGACTTTATGAAAAATCAAGAAAGAGTAAAACAAAAGCAAAAGAATGAAAAAATAGAAGATAATTTGGAATAGCTCATTGGAAAAACAACTGACCTGGAAAATAGATCCAGTAAAGTTAATTTAAAAATTATCAGACTACCTGAAAGCCATGATGAAAAAAAGGCTTTTAAGAAATTGTCAGAGAAAACTATTCTAATATTCCAGAACCAGAAGGTAAGATAGAAATTGAAAACCTCCATTGATCATCTCCTGAAAGAGATTCCAAAATGAAAATTCCCAAGAATATTATAGTCAAATTCCAGAGTTCCCATATCAAGGAGAAAATATTGCAAGCAGCCAAAAAGAAACAAATCAAAATGCTGTGGAGCATAGTCATGATAACATAAGACTTAGCAGCTTCTACATTAAAAGATCAGAAGACTTAAAATGTGATATTCTGGGGGGGAGGCAAAGAAGCTAAGATTACAACCAAGAATCACCCATACAGCAAAACTGAATATAATCCTTCAAGGGAAAAATATATGTTCAATAAAATACAGGATTTTTCAAGTACTCTTGATGAAAAGACCAGAAGGGAAGGGCAATTTAGGGAGGGGATAGGCAGAAGCAAAACACTTTTGAAGAAGGACAGGGTGAAAGGAGGGAGAGAATAGAATAAATTGGGGGGAAATACGCTTAGCAAAAGTAATTGTTAAAAAAAATTGTAATTGAGGGGATACTCATCAATTGGGGATTGGTTGAATAAACTGTAATTTGTAATTATGATTGCTATTTAGAGCAGTTGAATCAGAGCCTCATAAATCAAATACTATCTTTTTTACACAGATCATGTCATCTGTAAGCATTCATCCCTTCAGCTAAAATCTGTTAAGTTTATACCCACCCTCTATCAGAAGTTGGAATTTTCTTTGAGAAATAATCTAATGAATATCATTTATTGGCTCTGTGAAAACAATATTACATTAAACAAAATCATGAGTAGAAATAGTTCCATAGAAATGAAGAAATAAATGATTGATATTTTCCTAAGATGGGAGGAGTAGAGAAATAGATAAAGGCTAGGAGATTCAGTAGAGTTAAGCTCCTTGAATCCTAAGTCTTGTAGAGGGCCAAGTCAAACAGCATATTAAGGGGAGTAATCATCATCTATTACAGCTACAGCTATAGCTACACCTAAGTTCAAAACATTTGTAAAACAGAATTCATCAACTCAGTATCCCCCATTTAATCCCTTCCTTTTCTCATAATCAACTACAGGACAGACTGTTAAAGCAATAATATTTAACTAAACAGAATAACAAGGTAAATAACAATGGTACTTCTTTAGTCCATCCTTTTCCCTATGTACACATCACCTATAAAATACCAAGAAACATTCTCTCACAGGTTCCCACAACACTGGTGTGATAGAGAAAACTCCTAGTACAAACATCCCAAGTTTCTACAGTTTTGTCACAGCTGGAACATCTCTGCCTCCCAACTGGAGCCTTCTCTCTCTCGTGAGTAAACTCATGAGGTTTACTGCTTCCCCCAGAGAGCGGTTGATGTCATACCACAGTATGGGTTATTTCCCTGCTGATTTCCACTGTGTATTCCTTTACTATGCTGTTACTACTGAGTGTAACCATCAAAGTGAAGACCTCTCACAACTATGGACTAGATTAAGCAAAGTTTGAGGGCCTAAGTTTTGGTTCAGGGAGGAAAGTAGAAAGTAGTTTGATTTATAAGCTGTCAACATTCCAGTTCCTAAATAAGGAAAGTAAAGTATATATAACCAATTAGAATGTATGTAAAGGAAAAAGGGGGGGCTTGGGACTTTCTTTGTTCTGGACTATATAAAAATCACAAGAATGTACTGGACAGTGGTCTCCTCCCTCCAGAGTACTTCCCTTTCTAGGGGGCTGTTGGACCACCTGGATTTCATGAAATTCTAAATTAAATACATTTCTGTTTTTCACTTTGAGAGACCTCTGAGTAGTCATTTTTGGGTGAGGGTCTGAATGTCCCACATACTACCATTATCACTTCTCCACTGAAGTTCCTGCTAGTCAGCTTTTTCTGCTGGGTTGATGCTCTAATTTCTACTCCTCCAGTAAATTGCAGCAGCTAATATCTTCATTGAGCTACTACTATACAGTTCCTGGCACAAAGTAGATATTTAATAATTTTTTATTAATTGATTGTTCTGTTCCTTTTTTGGGGTAGATTGCTCCTTCCCACAAAAATGTGATTCTGTTGCGAGCCAGCCCATAATCTAAGAGATATCTTTCCTTCTGTTCTTCAGTCTCACAGCCACAGCCACCCAGTTATCTTAGCAGAGTACTTTCCTCCTCATTTCAATTGAGATTTGTGCTGATGTGAAAAAATTCCTTAAATTTTCATTATGTCCCTGGTTGTTAGTGCCAAAATGATACAGATTAGTTCAGAGGTTTACTCACTCACGCTGGAGGATTAGATTAGAATTTAAAACATTTATCCTATACACCTACAGATTCTTGCACCTACACCCAAATTGCTATCCTTAAATCACAAAAGAATCTTCATTCAGGCAACATTATTCAGGGTATCATCATATAGTGCTTATTCTCTATGCAGCATATGCGATTGCACACTTCCTGAAATAAAGATATCAAAAGCAGTATTATTACTGCTCAATATTTGCCTGTAGGAAATCAGCCCACACAAAGGGCATTTACTAAGTGCTGGTAGACTGTCAAAAACTAGAAGCTATCTGTTCTTTCAGTATTTTTCTTTGGGTCAATTGTGATATGCAAGGAGAAGAGCTGCAGCAAGACAAGTCATTTAAGAAAAATAAAATCCATTTGAATTAAAAGACTTCTCCCAAAGTGGAGAGGGATAGAATCAAGGTTAGAATTCAAGTTTTTCAGTTCCTAGGTTTATTCTTTGGATCTGAATTCTGTGCACTTACTGAAGTACCTGGCACTGCACATAATAAGCACTTAGTGAATGTATATCCATTGATAGGTTGTTTTCCTACTTCAAAGAGGAGGCTCACAAATAAAAGCAAGGAGTATAAGATTGATCTTTTCATCCAAAATCAAAATCATAGGACAAAATGGAAACAGCCTCGGCTTAGTGACTGAAAAATTGTTCTCTATAGTATTATATCAAGAGTTTCCTTTGTTTCAATGCAAGGGGAAAAACCTCAATATTACTTCAGAAGACTATTTCATAGCCTAACAAAAAATATGTCCTTATTAGGAAAACTCCCATTCTGTCCCATCTACTAAAAAAACCCAGTTCAAAAGCCTTCATCTGGTATTTATTTCCCTTTTACTAGATAGAAACAGAGATATATTAATTCAATGTAAAGGCAGTTAAACAGAATAGCAAGATAAAAAACAAAGAACCATCCCATACACTCTTTTATTAATTTTATCATCTTTTTCTCATGCTGTATACAATGCCAAGTACAATTATAATAATGACTTTCAATCATATAAAAACTTTATTACATAATATCCAATGGACACACAGTATAAATAGTGTTATTCTAATTTTATGATCAACTAAGCGTTAAATGTTTATTATGTGCCTGATGCTATTCCTTGATCTGGGTCCACAGAGACAAAAAAAAAAAAAAAAGTCAGCCCTCAAAAAGCTGATAATCTAGGAGGAAGGGGGAAGAGATTACATATGCATTTACAAAAGGATACAAGGTAATGGGGTGGGAAAGTAGGTATTAGCAACTGAAGGTATCAGGAAAGTCTTCATGGAGAAAGTCAGATCAGGAGTACCTGATCTGAATCTTGAAGGAAACTTTAAAGCTTTTAAGAACTGGAGAGGGGAGTGCATTCAAGGAACGTGGCAGACCCATCATGCCATTTGTGCTTCCTGGCCATCTTCCTGCAATGTCTTCCATGAATACCCCCTTCACACAAGAAGATCTCTTGCTCTGAAAATAATAATCAAATCAGCACTCCTGGAAGAGATGTGCCAATCAATTATTTTATACAAATCCATGAAAAAATATGAATACAAGGGGAAAAGGGCATTAGAAATTAAGATAGGAAGACGAGAGACCAGTTTCATTGGATATTAGATTGTGGAGAAAGGAATTAGATTCAATGAAGCTGCAAGATATTAGGGCCAGGCTCTATAGAATTTTTTTTTATTTATTTTAGGGGGTTCATGATTTACACATAAAGGGTGATAGTATAAGTAAATTAGGAGAACAAGGGATATTCTATCTCTCAGATCTGTGGAGAAGGGAAGAATTTATAGCCAAGAATTAGAGAACATTATAAAATGCAAAATCAATCATTTTTGTTACACTAAATTAAAAAGTTTTAGCACAAACAAAACCAATGCAGCCAAGATTAGAATGGAGGTAGAAAACTTGGAGAAAGAAATTTTATAGTCAATGTTTCTGATAAAGACCTCATTTCTAAAATACATAGAGAATTGACTCAAATTTATAAGGGTACAAACCATTCCCTAACTGATAAATGGTCAAAGGATATGAACAGCCAATTTTCAGATGAAGAAATTAAAGCCATTTATAATCATGAAAAAATGTTCCAAATCTTTATCAATAAGAGAAATGCAAATTAAGAAAACTCTGAGTACTATTTCATGTCTCTCAGATTGTCTAAAATGACAGGAAAAGATAATGATAAAAGCTGGGACACTAATGCATTATTGGTGGAGTTGTGAAATGATCCAATCATTATGAAGAACAATTTGGAACTATGCCCAAAGGGCTATCAAAGTGTGTATACCCTTTGATCCAGTAGTGTCACTCCTGGGTCTGCATCCCAAAGAAATCATAAAAGAAGGCAAGGATCCACATGTGCAAAAATGTTTATAGCAGACATTTTTGTAGTGGCAAGGAACTGGAAATTGAGTGGATGCCCATCATTTGGGGAGTGACTAAATAAGTTATGGCATATGAATGTAATCGAATATTATTGTTCTATAAGAAATGATGAGTGGGCTAATTTCAGCAAAGCCTGGAAAGACCTACATCAACTGATGCTAAGTGAAGTAAACAAAATCAAATAACAACAAGATTATGTGATGGACTTGGCTCTTTTCAACAATGAGATAATTCTAGGCAATTCCAATAGACTTGTGATAGAAAGTGTCACCCATATCCAGAGAGAAAACTATGGAGACTGAATGTAAATTGAAATATAGTATTTTCACCTTTGTTGTTGTTCTTTGTTTGCATATGTTTTTTCCCTTTTGATCTGCTTTTTCTTGCACAGGAAAATGAATATGGAAATGTGTTTAGAAGAATTGCACATGTTGTACCTATGTTAGATTGCTTGCTATCCTAGGGAGGGAGAGGGGGGTAGAGAAGGACATAACTTTGGAACACAAGGTTTTGCCAAGGTAAAGTATCTTTGAATGTATTTGGAAAAATAAAAGACTATTAATAAAATTTTTTATTTATTTTATTTATTCTGACCTATAAAATAAAATAAACATTTCCATTACATTGTAGAATAAAAAAAAAGATGACTGTTCATTACTATGAATCTATTATGTATGATTCACTACTATATAATCAAGTTGTCATGTAATTTCCACTTCCCCACTGAGATCATTACTATTAGGCACAAATATGTATATTTATATGTATCATATATATACATATATATATGCATATATATGTATAATGTACACATATAGATACATACACAGACATACACACACATTTCTAAATATCTATTTATCAGGGTTTTTTTGGATGCAGATAACATCTTCATACAGATGTTCTTTGCAGTTAATTTGGTTATTTATAATAGTCAAAATGACTTAATCACTCAAAGTTGTCCTTAAAATAATATTGTTGTTACTATGTGCAATGTTTTCTTTTCTGTGGGGTTTAAAAGCCCAAACAGAAGAATTTATATTTTATCCTAGATGCAAATAAATAAATAAATGGCATTAGATTGGGCTAAGTGGAGAGGCACCCAGAAAGATTTACCCTTAAAAATACTTTGGCAGCAGTTTTTAAGATGGGCAGGAATGAGAAGAGACAGGAGGCAGGAATGTCAATTAGGAGGCTGACCTCTGAGTTAAAATCCTGGCTGAAACATTTCTTAGCTGTATGATTCTGAGCAAGTTCCTTAATCTCTGTCTGCCTCAGTTTTCTCCTCTATAAAATAGGAATAACAACAGCATCTATTTCCCAAGGTTGCTGAGGGATCAAAGAAGTAATAATTTTTTTTTTTTTTTTTTTTTGCTTTTTGCTAAGGCAATTGGGGTTAAGTGACTTGCCCAGGGTCACACAGCTAGGAAGTGTCTGAGACCAGATTTGAACTCAGGTCCTCCTGACTTCAGGGCTGGTGCTCTATCCACTGCGCCACCTAGCTGCCCCGAAGTAATAATTTTAAAGTGCTAAGCTAAGGCACATAATATAGATTTTAGGTGCTAGCTATTATTAGTAATTATTCTATGGAGCAGAGAGTAAACAAGAAGGATAATGCTGAGATTATGAACCTGGCACATTAGAAAGAGAATAGCGTCTTTGACAGAAATAGGGAATTTCTGAAGTTTAGAGGGAAAGATAGTTCTATTTTAGACAAACTGAATATATGAATTCTCTAGGATACCTAGGGTGAATGTTTGAAATGTCCAATGGGCAACAGATAATTTAAGACTGAAGCTCAGAAGAGAGAGGCTGGAGATAGATAGATAGATAGATAGATAAATAGATACATACATATATACACATCTATGAGTCATCCCACAGAAATGGTATTAAACTCATTGGAACTAATGAAGTTTCCAAAAGAGAAAGAAGGAAAAGAAACAGAAACCCAGGACAGAACCTTGGGGAACCCTCACAACTGGGAAAAAGGGAATAAGCATTTAAGTTCCTACTATGTGCCAAGCACTATAATTACAAATATGATCTCATTGATCATCTCAACCACCCTAAGAGATAGGTGCCATTACATCCTCATTTTACAGTTGAGAAAAATGAGGAAAACAGAATGATTTGCCTGGGATCATATTGCTAGTGTCTGTGTATGGTTTTGAGTTCAGGTTTTTCTGACTCCAGATCCAGTGTTCTCTTCTGGGTCTAATTAACTGCCTTAGGGAACACGAAGTAGAAGTTGTATCGGCAAAGGACATGAAGAAGTAGTCAGCCAGGTAGGAAGCATTGTAGAAGAGGAATTTGCTAAAGCCAATTCAAACTCAGGAGAACTGATTGTTAAATTTTCTGTGTGATCATCTACACTTTGGAAATTAGCAAAAGCTACAAATCATAGCCTAATTTAATATTTTATTGATTGTTTAGATTAAAGAAAGTGATGGGAAAATATATAATAATAAATAACTATTACTATATACTACTAATATATATATATATAACTATATAATAAAACTATCATGTAATTTCCACCACCAAGATGGTTACCATTATACCCAAATATGTGTATGCATAAAAAGAATAATAATGTATATTAATAATATAAACTCTAATGTGTGTTGCACATTTTTCCCCAAGAAAGCTGGTTTTTAAACATTTATCAGCATATCACTAGAATAGCTTATGAAAATCCAGAGAGGAAAAATTATTCAGAAAGAAAGGGTGCTCAAAAATGACCTTTTTTTTCAGTATCTACTGTATTTTGGGTACTAGGAAAAGAAAGCCAAAACTAAAAGTTATTGCTTCAAGGAGTTTACTCCTAGCATTCCCCACCCAAGACCTAAATTTTTCAAAAAAAAATTTTTCAAAAAACCTCAAAAAAAAAAAAAAAAGCATTCTGGCCTCCTGGCTTATCCAAATGTTACTCATCCTTTGTTCCGACACTTCCCTAACCATTATAACTCATAACAATCTCTTTCTTCTCTGAACCCTCATTTCTTCAACAAATACTTTCTGAGTGACTCATAAGCATTGCTCTAGGTTCTAAGAGATAGAAAAAGAACAGGTCATGGTCTCTCCGATAAAAAGCTTTTGGTTTGGTAGGGAAGGTCAGTTTGTATACAATTAGCTAGAATGCAGCAATTATATGATGAATACTATAAGAGGTACAATTTAAATGCTTCAGAAATTCAAAGGACAGAATGGAGATTAGAGGTCACTTTTACATGGAGGTAACAGACAGGGGGAGAGAATATGTAAGAAATGGATGATACTCCAAATGGCCAAGATGGGAGGAGGGAGGGAATTCTGGGTAGAGAAACACAACTTCATTATCCTCCTTTGTGCCTAATCAGTGCTTTTGCACATAGTAGGCATTCAATGAACATCTATGCTGAATGAATGAATGAATGAAATGCACTTTTAGAAAGTAAGAATAAAATTTAAAATTACAAAATGTATCAAATTAGCTCAGATTGGAGTTGAAGGGTAAGGTTGGGGACTTGAAATTTTGGCATCAAGTGCCAGGTTTCAAATGGACACTAAATAAGCATAATAAAAGATGAGAGCTATAAGGAGGCATCCAGCAGGGTATTATTTTTCTGGAAATGGTGTAAGGGGAGGAAAGGGGGGGAGGAAAGCCTACTACCTCCCATCCCCTACCAGGCTCTTGATTCACTAAAACCCAAATTGAAGCCTTGTTTTCTTTCCTGGGCCATAGCATGAATGGCAGTAATTATCTGCAAGGGGCTCTGTGCAAGTCACAAAGCTGGGCTGGCTCCCGTTTCCTTGCAATTTTGAGCGATGCTTTTTTCCCCCACTACTATTGAGGGGGTGAAAAATAGATGACAATTACATTCTGGCTGGCTTCTGAAGACTTGACAGACAGCTGGAGTAAAGTCCTTCCCGCAGCTGTTGAGATGAAGAAATCATCCTGGGGAGAGGGGGAGGTTTGGTGGTGGAGAAGAGGGAGGGGTGGGGGGAGACAGAGACAAAGAGAGGAAGAGAGACAGGGACAAAAAGACAGAGAGTGCAGAGACAGAGGGACACAGAGACATGGAGAGATATAGAGAGACACAGAGATATAAAGAGACACAGAGAGAGAGACAATCAGAGAGCAGAGACAGAAAGATATAGAGTCACAGAGACACACGGAGAGAGAGACAGAGACAGAGACATAGTCATAAAGAGACAGAGAGACAGAGAGATACGAAGAGACACAGAAATACAGAGAAACAGAGACAGAAGCACAAGAGAGAGACAAATAGAAACAGAGACACACAGAGAGAAAGAAAGAGGTGGAGAGACAAAGAGAGAAAGAGAGAGAGAGAGGGAGGGAGGGAGGAAGAGAGAGAGGGAGGGAGGGAGAGAGGGAGGGAGGGAGGGAGGGAGGGAGAGAGAGAGGATAAAGATGAAAAAGAGAAACAGAACAGAGCATGAGAGAAGAAAAAATATAGAAAAGACAAAACAGATTTGAAATTTGGGGTCAGGTAATCTCATAAAGAACACAGCCCTATCCACACAGAAGACAGATAATGGTTTTTTAAGACATATTTTGAGGCATTTATGAGCTGCTGTTTATATGATAATGCTTTATAAATGTAAGATATTATGATTACTAGCCATAGTGTATTTAATATGCTGTGGCTAATAGTCCTTCACATACCAATTCATAGCTGACTAAGCTTTATCATCTATTTTATATTAAGTCCTCACAGTATGAAAGAAGAAGGATCAAGAAGATAAGTAAGTGATTTGCACAGCTAGGAAATGGTGGAGCCTGGACTTAAAGCTTTTGACTCCTACGGCACCCTCCCTGCTTCTATTACTGACAGAGCCCAAGTCCTCTGAGCTCAGCTGACTCTGTACATTGCAAGATCAAGCAATTTTCTATGTAGTTTGAGGTAAGAGGTAACAATGGATCCTTCTACAAAACAGCCCTGAAAATGGTCTCTCACTGACCTGCCATCCTTTGGAGTTCAGGAAAACATGACAAGAATTTTGTTGTTATTTGGTCAGTTTGGACTTTTGCGAGGGTTTTCTTGGCAGAGATGATGGAGTAGTTTGATGTTTCTTCTCCAGCTCATTTTACAGATGAGGAAACTGAGGCAAACAGGGTTAAATGGCTTGGCCAGGGCCACCCACCCATTCAAATTTGAATTGAGGTCTTCCCTGATTCCAGGGCTGGCACTCTTTGCGCACCCAGGGGCTCATGAAAAGGATAACTTTAATTAATCCTCTTTGGGTGGAATGGGGGACAGGAGACATAAATTCTGACTGAGGGTAAAGGGGGAAAGTACAAAGCACATAAAGGGTAATTCAGGAAAGAACTCTAAGAACCTGAAAGTCGAGGGAGCAATACATAAAGGCACTAGATATCATGGTAAGGGTTTTTGTTTTGTTCCGTTTTGTTTCACCAAAAAAGTAAAAAGTACTTAAAGTACCAAAAAAATCAGTGAAAATGCATCAAAGCTGAACTTTCTCTTTTTTTCCCAAATCCAAGGGGAATCTTTCCTTTGAGTTGCTTTTTTTCTAACAGTAGGAATGGGTTCCATTGAGTCATCCACACTCTATTCATTTCCTCCTGAGAACAACAGATAAGTCATCCAGGGCTTGAAGAAATTTCCAAATGGAGGAGGAAGTAGTGACTAGTCAATGTGGATATAGGCTAATGTATCCAGGATTAGACTTGACTGAAGGATGGATGCTGGGAAGCTGAACAGCAGAAATTAGTCAAAGGCTGGGGAGTTAAAAATATCTTTCATAAAGTCCTCAGAGACCTGTAGAAATTCTTTAATCCACCCAAGGACCTCCTAACAATTACACTTCAACAAACTTCCTTTTCAGATAAATAAGAAAGGATTTGTTGTAGTCCAGGAAATAAACAATACAAAACAAAACCTTCTGGTTTTCCCTGCTTTTCTCTCTTGATCCAACAGACAATACTGCCTAATCATGTCCCCCGACCCTTTTCTGGTTCTTCTATGTAGAGAAGTTTCCATTTTCCCAGATTATTGATGCCTCCTCTCTTGTGAGCTCAGGGATGGGAAACCAATCAGACCGGCCTTTATGAGAATCTTCTCCTTTCTAGAAAATATATAAACTCTAATGATTCTGAACTATAATAATTCCTTATCCACTATTCCTGCCCTCCCTTCCTCAATTGGACAAATTATCCTGGTCCTAGAGCTTCCTGAATTTCTCTGAAGTCAGGAGACCCAGCCAGAACTTTGTACACACATACAAGTCCTAAGGGTAACCTCTCAGTAGACAATAAAAATTTTCATTTTCTTTCATAGACATCATGTTTCATCAGCCTAGTTGGATCCCTTCCTTGCCTACTCCCAGACCCACTTTGGAGGTATTATTCCCACCCTCAGTATGAGGAATTGGTGGGATGCTTCTAGTGCCAGTCCCAATGTAAAGGCAAGGAAAAGATCAGTAATTTTCCCATCTTGTTCCGGTCTCCTACTTCCTTGAATATCTCCATTGTAAACCATAGTGACCTTCCCTTTGGGGCTTTCTCTAAAACAAGCCAAATAAGAAGCAATAGCTGCCTCCTCTCATTTTTTCTGCAAGGTCTTTTCATCCCAGCTATGGACTTTGAGAGAAGTCAAAGAAAACATGATAGCACAAAAGCTTTTACTTTAGGAAGGTTGGACTGTTTTTGACCCTTTTTCTTGAAATGTTACCCTTTACAAGCCCTGAATTATGGACCAAGTTCACAAGAGCAAGGTTCTTCTAGTAGACAGAATCATTTATTTCTATCATTTGCCTCCATTTTCTGGCTTTATTCAGATTGGGACTGGTCAGGCTGTACTGTTTTTAAAACAAACCAAAAAAAATCTTTGGCTGGGGCAGAATAAATACCAACTTATTCTCCATTTAAAGTTACTCTTTCAAAAAGATATTAAACTGAATGGATTCTTGGTTCCATGATGGCATTATCTTTGTGAAATGACCTTTTAGAGTGAAGGGGCAGGTAAAATTAATTCTAGAAGATGAAGAAATACCATGAGGAATTTTTATTTGCAAACCATTTCACCAAGTAATATTTTGTTTCCTATTAAAAATCACAGATCTATGAATTTAGAAACAAGAATGCCAATTACTAAGGTAGGGAGGAGGGAACTAGGTGAACAGAATGCTAATGATTTTATAGCACCTGACTAGAAAGGAAACACAATTCTTGAGATAGTTGAAGAAAATAGAAATGACTCTACTTAGTGACATTGCAAACCATCATCATACATATTAAATTATATATCAAAATGTTTTTGAAAATGACTTAAAATTGATTTTAGCTTTTGATGAATCAGAATTAGAGCTAAAAAGGACTTTGGAGGTCATTGGATTTAGATAGAAATATCTTCAAAAAATTCCTTTTTAGAAGCCTATCCCAGAAAGGAGAAGGGAAGTTTTTCTCTGGGACTATTTATTTTGCAATCCTTCATGAAATTTAGCATAGGGAACCCAAACTTAAACTTAGATCCCTGGTACATTCTCCAGAGGCAGAAAATTGTTTGAATCCCCTTTATCTGTGTACCAATAAAGCAAACATGGCAGAGGAAAGAGCAGTCACTGCATTTGGGCCCTTCTAGCACTAAAAGATATTCTTTTTAGGATTAGGTACTGGAACTAGAAGGGAACTTACAGATCATCTGATCCAAACTCCTCATTTTAGAGATAAGGAAATTCTGGACAGAAGAAGTGATAACCCAAGATCACACAGGTAATAAGTACCAGGGACCAGATTTGCATCCAGATTTCCTGTCTACCAATGCAATGAATATCTTTTCCATAATCTTTATTTCTCTGGTGCAAGGATAAAGGGAGTTCTATCTCTGGGAAATGGGACTATTAAGAAAGGTGTCGAAGATCTTACTTGGAGCCTTCCGGGGGTGGAGCCATGGTGGCAGAGATCAGACAGGATTCTCTGTAACCTCCTCTAACCTCCCCTCAAACCAACAAAATATGAAGCCTCTAGACTGATTCTGAAGCAAAAAAATCCACAATATCTGGAGAACAACACGATTCTAGAAGAAGATACTCTGGAAGAACCTCAAAACAGGTCTGTTTTAATGGGGCAGGGGGTGGCCTACTGAACCCAGACTGCAGCACAGGGAGACTGGGGCAGGGAGCTGGAGCAGGGAGCTGGAACAGGAGTCAGAACAGGAGTGGGAACGTTGTGCTTTTCACACACCTGGGAGTCTTCTGCGAGCCTCTTGGAACAATTTGTCCTGATTGTGGGCAGGTGGTTTGGAGGGTCTGCCTTTTGAGGGGGATAGATTGTGAACCACTGAACCCCTGATGAGCATCGTAACTAGCTGCCATTACACAGCACCTTAAAGCAATCAATCAAACAACAGGTCTGATAAGCACCAGAAATAATTCAATCAGCTGAGCTGCCCAGCTCCTGACATAATTCAATCAGCAGAACTGCCCAGTTCCTGAAATAACTCAATCAGCAGAACTGCCCCAGGGCAAATTAAAGCAGCTGTCCCACCTTTGCCCTAAACAGACCTCACACCTTTAAAAAAAAAAATGAATAAAAAAACCAAAAAGAGCTCTCACCATAGACAACTTTTATGGAGAGAGGGAAGAACAGACCTCAAATCCTGAGGCCCCTAAAGG
>JAJPUD010005538.1:31092-64581 GCA_023553655.1 Myrmecobius fasciatus | reverse complement strand
TGATACAGACATGGTACTGATACCTAAACCAGGTAAAACAAAAACAGAGAAAGAAAATTATAGACCAATCTCCTTAATGAATATTGATGCAAAAATCTTAAATAAAATATTAGCAAAGAGATTACAGAAAATCATTCCTAGAATAATACACCATGACCAAGTAGGATTTATACCAGGAATGGAGGGATGGTTCAATATTAGGAAAACTATTAACATAATTGACTATATTAATAACCAAACTAACAAAAACCATATGATAATCTCAATAGATGCAGAAAAAGCATTTGATAAAATCCAACATCCATTCCTATTAAAAACATTAGAGAGTATAGGAATTAATGGACTTTTCCTTAAAATAGTCGGTAGCATCTATTTAAAACCATCAGCGCGCATCATATGTAATGGTGATAAACTGGAACCATTCCCAATAAGATCAGGGGTGAAACAAGGTTGTCCACTATCACCATTACTGTTCAATATTGTATTAGAAATGCTAGCCTTGGCAATAAGACAAGAAAAAGAGATTAAAGGAATTAGAGTAGGTCATGAGGAAACCAAATTATCACTCTTTGCAGATGATATGATGGTCTACTTAGAGAACCCTAGAGAATCAACTAAAAAACTATTAGAATTAATCCACAACTTTAGCAAAGTTGCAGGATACAAAATAAATCCACATAAATCATCAGCATTTTTATACATCACCAACAAAATGCAGCAGCAAGAGATAGAAAGAGAAATTCCATTCAAAATAACTATCGATAGTATAAAATATTTGGGAATATATCTGCCAAGGGAAAGTCAGGATCTATATGAGCAAAACTACAAAACACTCTCCACACAAATAAAGTCAGATCTAAACAATTGGAAAAACATCAAGTGCTCTTGGATAGGTCGAGCGAATATAATAAAGATGGCAATACTACCTAAACTAATCTATCTATTTAGTGCTATACCAATCAAACTCCCAAGAGATTATTTAACTGAACTAGAAAAAATAACGCCAAAATTCATCTGGGAAAACAAAAGGTCAAGAATTTCAAGGGAATTAATGAAAAAAAATGCAAATGAGGGTGGCCTAGCTGCACCAGATCTAAAACTATATTATAAAGCAGTGGTCACCAAAACCATTTGGTACTGGATAAGAAATAGAGTAGTGGATCAGTGGAATAGGTTAGGTTCACAGAACAAAATACTCAATGACATTTGTAATCTAGTGTTCGATAAACCCAAAGACCCCAGTTTTTGGGATAAAAACTCACTATTTGACAAAAACTGCTGGGATAATTGGAAACTAGTCTGGAAGAAATTAGGCATTGACCCACACCTAACACCATATACCAAGATAAGGTCAAAATGGATTCATGATCTAGGCATAAAGAATGATATTATAAACAAATTAGAACAATGTAGGATGGTTTACCTCTCAGACCTGTGGAGGAGGAAGGAATTTGTGACCAAAGAAGAACTAGAGGTCATCATTAATCACAAAATAGATAAGTTTGACTATATCAAGTTGAAAAGTTTTTGTACAAACAAAATGAATGCAGACAAGATTAGAAGGGTAGCAGTAAACTGGGAAAATATTTTTACATCCAAAGGTTCTGATAAAGGCCTCATTTCTAAAATATATAGAGAATTGACTCAAATATATAAGAATTCAAGCCATTCTCCGATTGACAAATGGTCAAAAGATATGAACAGACAATTTTCAGACGAAGAAATTGAAACTATTTCCGGTCACATGAAAAGGTGCTCCAAGTCACTATTGATCAGAGAAATGCAAATTAAGACAACTCTGAGATACCACTACACACCTGTCAGATTGGCTAAAATGACAGGAAATGATAATGATAGCTGTTGGAGGGGATGTGGGAAAACTGGGACACTGATACATTGTTGGTGGAACTGTGAACGGATCCAACCATTCTGGAGAGCAATTTGGAGCTATGCTCAAAGAGTTATCAAACAGTGCATACCCTTTGACCCAGCAGTGTTTCTACTGGGCCTATATCCCAAAGAGATTTTGAAGGAGGGAAAGGGACCCACATGTGCAAAAATGTTTGTGGCAGCCCTTTTTGTAGTGGCAAGAAACTGGAAATTGAAAAGATGCACATCAATTGGAGAATGGCCGAATAAATTATGGTATATGAATGTTATGGAATATTATTGTTCTGTAAGAAATGACCAACAGGAAGATTTCAGAGAGGATTGGAGAGACTTGCATGAACTGATGCTGAGTGAAATCAGCAGAACCAGGAGAACATTATACACAGCAACAAGACTATATGATGATCAATTTTGATGGACATGGTTCTCTTCAACAATGATGTGATTCAAACCAGTTGTGCTGCGATGAAGATAGTCATATACATCCAGAGAGAGGCCTGTGGGAACTGAGAGTGAACCACAACACAGCATTTTAACGCTTTCTGTGAATATTTCCATGCATTCTGTTTTCCTTCTTAGGTTGTTTTTTTTTCTTCTTCTCTTTCTAGATCTGATGTTTCTTGTGCAGTAAGATAACTGTATAGATATGTATACATGTATTGTATTTGTCATATAATTTATCCTATCTAGCATGTATTACATTACCTGTCATCTAGGGGTGGGGGGTGGGGGGAAGGAGGGGAAAAGCTTGGGAAAAAAAAGTTTTGTTTTTTTTTTGCAAAGGTCAATGTTGAAAGGTCACTCATATGTTTTGCAAATAAAAAGCTTTATAAAAAAAAAAAAGAAAGCTGTCTTAATTGTGAGCCCTTCAAACACAAGTTTCATGGAGGTCTCTCTCTTATAATTTCTTAATTTCAAAATACTTATTTTCAAGGAAGAGAATGCCATATATTCTTGCTGGGACATCCCTCCTTTATGAAAAGTTATTGTTTTAAAGTATGAATGCCCCAAAGCCAAGATAAATCATAGGTCACCAAGAAAAAAAAATTTTCATATATAAATATGACAGCTGATATTTATACAGCGTTTTAAAATTTGTAAAATACTTTTACATGTACTTAGGCTTTATTCTACATACTATTAAACCCAATATACAGAAGAAAAAAAACTGAAGTTCAGACAGTAAAGCGATTTTCCCATGATCACATACATGTATGTTAGAAGAGAATTTGAACTCAGGCCTTCTAAACTCTAAGTGGGGCTCTCTATCTACTAAGCTATTTTGCTTTTATCAGTGAAGATGAACTGTCCTAAGAAATGATACAGGATTACCCTGCATTAAGGAACTTTGGTTTTGCAGCCACTGTGGTATGGCAGGCTACCCTAATATTTTTCTATTCCATTCACACCAATGCTAAAGTTTCCCTATCATATAATCACAATCTACTTTAGCTTGACAGACAAACTCCGTCTGTTCTCTAAGAATATTTGCTCAGAGCTAAAGCTGGAAGAACCCTGAAAAGTATTATTGTGTAAGAAGACACGGATGGAGGAAGGGAGGAGGGGAGACAGGGAGAGGGAGTTTCAGTAAGGCATATGCCAGCTATTGGAAATGACCTTATCAGGATTAAGTCTGACAATTCACTCAATCTTTCTTTCATGAGCAGCCAATCACTCAGAATTTTAAAATAAAGAGGAAATGATTTCATATTAGACAATGACTTGGGATTTGCTTGTTTATTTTCATTCTTTCTTTCTCACTCTCTCTCCCCTTCCTTTCTTTCTTTTTCTTTCTCTTTCTTTTTTTCTTTTCTTTTATGGAGGGAGAAGGTTTGAAGCAATGATCTTTGCCACAAAAATGTGATAGAATTTTCAGGACAGGAAGAAACAAAAGGATTGGCTGGTGAGACATTGAAGGAAAGGTGAGAAATGAGAGTAATTTAAGGGTGACTGAAACCAAACAGACATTTTGGACTCTGCAGCACAAAATGTGTAGGTATCCAGGGTGGGGAGGGGAGAGAGAGACAGAGACAGAGACAGAGAGAGACAGAGTTAGAGAGGGGGTGGAGGAGAGAGAAGGGAGAGAAGGAGGGAGAGAGAGAGAGAGAGAGGGAGGGAAGGAGGGAGAGACAGAGACAGAGAGACAGGGAGAAAGACAAAGGCAGAGAGAAAGAGACAAAGACAGAGAGAGAGAAAGACAGAGACAGAGAAAAAGACAGAGACAGACAGACAGAGAAAACACAGAGACAGAGATAGAGAGGGGTTGGAAGGAAAAGGAGAGGGAAAGGGAGAGGGAGAGGGAAAGGGAGAGGGAGAGGGACAGGGAGAGGGAGGGGGGGAGAGAGGGAGAGAGGGAGAGAGGGAGAGAAGGAGAGAGAGGGAGAGATTAGTTGCATTGCATGCAAGGACCACAAAGCAAGGTAGCAGAACACAGCATTGTCCTTGCACAATGGAGGGTTATTACAGGATCAATGATTTCTGCACTCATATTGACACAAATCCTCATTACTGGTAGTAATAATTAACACCTGCCACACCAGAGAAAGGTCTTGGTGCTGGGAAAGACAAGGAAGCAAAGAAGCTGAGTGTATCTTTCTCCTCAAGCAACACAGCTAAGAAAAAATGATTAAAGTTGTGTCTCCTTTCTTCAGCTTTTGCTTTTAGCTAAAAAAAAAAAATTAGCCTTAGATATATATACTAAAGGGTACAAATACAGCTGTTGGGGAAAGTAACAATAATGCATCACCATGATAAGTATTGAAATTGTAAAGCGTGTAATTCATGCAGAACACTCCAAAATGGGGCCTTGGGTTCAATGCTCCAGTGACAGGCTTCTGGAACGGGCACTGAGGCCCTCGGGTGTAGGTTCTGCTTGGCTGATCACAGGTCCGGGACACATCAGTACAAGCATCGAGCACGCACCTCAATGAGAGTGTCTCTGCCCCAATCAGGGGCCTGTTGCTGGGGCACATGGACAGAGGCAGAAACAAGGGACGTATAAGAGACAAATGGGGTAATAGTACCAGTAGTTGCGGGGAACAGAGGGCGAGAGATGTAAAGGGAAATAAAGATCTGCAATACACACTCCGAGAGGTGTCTGACTGCTCTGTCTAATCCGGAGACATCTGAAGCACGCCGTGGAGGTGGCAGCAAGGGAGAGGTAAGTGCTCTGATACTGACATTGGCTGGTCCGATTCAGGAGCGGGACCCCAACAATTGGCGCCCGAACAGGGACCTGAGTGCCCAGGGACAGGGTAGCCGTTTAGCTAGAGGCCCGGGAAGGGTTATAAACCTTCCGAGATGGGGGCTGACTGAGGTTCCCCACTGTGACACCCTCGGATGTGGATGTGTACAGCAGACAAGCATACAAACTGGCTAAGCAGCAGGGCGTTGCAGTACACACCAAGCAATGCCACAAGTTTGTAGGAACCTTGTTGACAGTTTCTCCATGGTTAGAATACACAGGGTTTGATCCAGAAAAGATCGACACAATAGGACATCAAATGACTTCCTATGAGGACACCACCCGGGTCTCCTGACAGACATGGATTTCATGCTGTATGGAATAGTGAGAGCAGTCCTTAAAGGCCCTGCTTGTTGTGCCCTGACTCTGACTGCTCAAAGCCAGACGGGAGAATCCATTTGTGGGGAAGACGAAAGTGAATGGGGAGATCCTATGGACAGGAAACAGTTAGGGATAGTGGAGGGAATTTCCCTGTGCCCCCGTTGCCTCTACATCACAGTTATATCCTTCTCTGCCTCAGTATGAGTACCCCGAGCCTGCAGACCCCCCTAAAGGTGTCCCTGAAAAACAAAAGGAAAAAGGAGAGTCAGAACAGGGTGGGCCGCATGGCTAGATCCAATGGACACTCTCATTACTCAGCTTTCAGAAAATCCAGAGACTAGCGCCCTCTGCTGCGCCCACAACTCCTATGGAAAAGCTACTGTACCCAGTGGTGGTTGCCTCTGGCGCGGGACGGCCCTGCCCAGCTCCCCAGTGTTGTCGCCCCTGCAAGGTGTGGTACAATCTGCAGTTCTTGAGGGAGACACTGACACTGCCACCCAGTAGGAGTCACAGCACCTCCCTGTGGGTACAGATCCAATAACTGGACAAAGAAGATACAACCCTGTCCCTTTGAAATTACTGAAGGAAGTGAAACAAGCTGGCGCCTCATATGGTCCAAACTCCCCTGACGTCCTGCAATTACTGGGCCAGGCCACAAAGGCCACTGCCTTTATCCCTAATGATTGGAAAGCCGCAGCGGATGCCTGTCTGACCCCCGGACAGCGAGTGATCTGGGAGGCATTATGGACAAAGGAAGTAGGGAAATGGCTGAGGGACAGCCCCCAACCTGATTCTGTAACAGCAAAAAGGGTCTTGTTGGGCTTGGATGGACATGCAGCCATTAAGAATCAGAGGCTTCTGTAGTCATAGCACCTGCACCCTGAAGGCCTGGGTGGCTTTGGAGCCTGCAGGAGCTGCTCACCCAAGACTTAGTGGCTTCAAACAAAAACTGACTGAAAGTGGCTCGAGTCAAAGATTAAAAGAGGCTTATGCTGGAACTTTGGGCCCAGGTTCCGGGACCCAGATGTTGCTTCTAAGATTGATTCGACCAGGAATGCCTCCCAGCCACTGCTTCTCTTCTGCTTGAGGCGCCTTTGGAGGAGTTGCTCAATGCCTGTTTTAATGTGGATTACACTAACAGTGATAGAGAGGCTCTGGCCGCCACTACAGTGTCAGGGATGACAGTGCAGAATGAGGCTCTGTCGGCAGCTATAGGAGAGGGCATTACAAGGAGCATGGCAGGCTTGAGATTATCGAGTGCAGGTAGGTGCTTCACCTTCAAGCAGCAGGGACATTTTCAGAAGAATTGTCCCAAGGGACAAAAGGCAGGCTTTTGCGGTGGAAAACCAGGACATTGCGCCAAACAGTGTCAATCCAAGCCCCTTAATCCCTCAGGAAATGGAGTGGGGGCCCCCTTGCAGGCCCCTACCCGGAATGCATACCCTGTACAGAGCACAGCAAGGCAGAACGCCCCTGACCCAGCTCTAGGTCCCACATTCAAGGAGCAGTATCAACAGGCCTGCAACAAAGTAAATATGTGGTAGTGACCACAACAGGCCTGCACGTCGACCCCTGGAGTGCAGTGTCTGGGGAGATAGAGCCAGTCCCTACTCCGTGTCTTATATTGGGACATTCTTCTTATGCCCCAGGTATTGTCTACACCATTATTCTGACCTGACTGGCTGGGCACATATTGGTCACTTATCCCCCTGCCCACTCTATTACCATTCCTCCTGACCAACCCATCAGCATTATGTCCCCTAAGGGAATCTTTTACTAATGAGCAGGAGGTGAATCTCAGCCAACACATTACCAAACCTATGACACTTTGATCATTCAAGGAGTCCCATTTGAAGGATGCTAGATACAGGGCCCGACAGCTCGGTGATAAGGGCCCTGGACTGGCCCCCAACTTGGGCTACCATGGTGCCTGGTGTTATGGTCACAGGCGTTGGGGACTCCCAATTAGCCAGGCAGGTGGCACACACAGATGGGAAACAGGGAACTTTCCAGCCTCTTAATGTCCAAGGGTTATGGAACTCCTTGTGGGGGCACAATATATTGAAAGCTTTAGGAGTCTCTCTGATAACCTTGAACCCAAATGGATAGAGGCCACTGCCAATGTGATCCAGCTGCCGCCTTTGAAATGGAAAACAAAGAAGCCTATTTGGGTGGAGAGTGGCCCCAGAACAGAGAAAAGCTACAGGCCTTCCATGACATTGTGCAACACCAGCGGTGGGACGGCCACATTGAGGAGACCTTTAGCCCCTACAACAGCCCTGTTTTTGTCATTAAGAAAAAGTCAGGAAAATATAGAATGTTAATACATTTACAAGCTATGAATGATGCAATGGAACCCATGGGGGCACTTCAACCAGGCCTCCCCTGTCCCTCTATGATCCCTAGGGATATGCACATTGTTGTATTAGATATAAAGGATTGCTTTTACTCCATTCCCTTGTGTCCCAATGATTATGAAAAGTTTGCCTTTACAATCCATCCATTAATCATAATACGCCTGCCTTGCAGTTCCATTGGAAGGTACTGCCTCAGGGGATGTGGAATACCCCACACTATGTCAATGGTATGTTAGCAAAGTACTACGACCTGTCAGGCAGGAGTTTCCTGCAGCATCACTCATCCACTATATGGACGGTCTCTTACTTGCATCCTCTGATGAGGATCAGTTACAATATATTCACCAGGAAATGAGCAGAACCAGGAGATCATTATACACGGCAACAACAGTACTATATGACGATCAATTCTGATGGACATGGCTCTCTTCAACAATGAAATGTTTCAAACCACCTCCAATTGTTCACTGAAGAAAGCCATATACACCCAGAGAGAGGGATGCGAAATGTGGACCACAACATAACATTCCCATACTCCTTGATTGATGTTTGCTTACATTGTGTTTCCTTTATCTGATACATCTTTTGTGTAGATAAGATTTTTCTTGCACACCAATGATAAGTTTGGAAATATGTATACATATATTCGATTTGCCAATATTTTAACATAATTAACATGTAGTGGATATCCTGCCATCTAGGGGAGGGGTGGGGAGTTGGGGGGAAAAATTTGTAACGGAAAGATATGTAAGGGTTATTGTTGAAGAATTACCCACACATATGTTATGCAAATAAAATAAAATTAAAAAAAAAAAAAACAATATATTCACCAGGCGGTTCTCACTGATCAGATCAATGGCTTGTGCCCTGCGGCAGACAAAATGCACTCCCCCTCCCTTTTCTTATTTGGGGTACACTGTTGACCCTCTCTATGTATCTTTGCAACCCCCTCAGATAGATGTTATGAAGATACAAACCCTAATGATTTCCAGAAGATGATTGGAGTAATACAGTGGATGAGATCAGTCATACCCACCCCCCCCCTTCTCCGATGAAGCCATTATATGGTATTTTACCTGGCGATCCATCTCTGCTTTCCCTCCAACATTGGACTTCAGAGGCCAGAGAGAGCCTTGGCTCTATCCAACAGTTGTGGCCGAGACATGTGGTTTAAGTAGATCCCACACAGCCCATCAAACTGATTGTACAAAAAGATGCCCCAGTGTATGCCATTTTACACCAAGGGCAGAATCCTATTGAATGGCTGTACCCTCGAAGGTATTAACTCTCCAGACAGACTTATTACTGAGCTCATTTGGTCCTGCCTACGGCGAACCTTGTGGCAGAGTGGCACTTACCCCTTGGTACAGGCCCCTATGCCTGAGGACCACATTCTTGCAATTGCTCAGGACAATTTAGTGTGGGCCACCATTATAACTGTCGTGCACTCCTCATATATCCATGAAAACCTTTACTGGATGACTGGCCCGTTGTGGATCCCTCCCAAAGTAATATCTGAGAAGCCACTAGCGGTCCCCACAGTTTTCACTGATGCAACCCACTCTGGTAAATCTGCTGATACTAAACAACAGTGGGTCCTCCATACTCCATATAATTCTACCCAAAAGAAGGAACTCTATGCCATCATTAAAGCTCTAGAATTCTTTCCACAGGCGGGTAATATTGTGCGCGTATGCAGTACAAGCCCTTCTTCATTTACCTTCCGCTTTTATTGAAGACAGGAGCACCGCAATCTCCACCCTGTTGCAAACGGCCCAATCCACATGGCTCCATTGTACCTCTCCTGTGTTCTTCATGCATGTGCCTTCCCACACGGACAGTCTAGGTCCTATTTTTGTGGGTAACCAAGCTGCAGACTCCTTGTTGTATTCTCCCCACAGACATTAACGCCTTCTCATTTATTTCCAGAGCTCAGGCGGCCCATGATACATTCCATCTGTTGGCCCCCTTCAAGTCTTCCTCCACCACAGAACCCCCGGGGGTAACCGCCCTAATGCACTGTGGCAAATGGACATCACGCACTGGGCTAAACAACTGGTCCGTGTCTCTGTTGACACTTTTTCCAGGTTTCTGTGGGCTACCATTCAACCAGGAGCAGCTACAAAGCACACTCTCTCTCACTTGTTTCATTGCTTTTCCTTTGTGGGCCCTCCACCTTGCATAAAAAGGGACAATGGCCCTTCCTACGTTTCCGCGAGTTTTGCTCTCTTTCTATAGGAATTCGGGATTCAGCATGTGACGGGCATCCCTTACAATCCTACCGGTCAAGCTATGGTGGACCGTGCTCATCACACGCTTAAAACTGTCCTCATAAAACAAAAAGGGGGAGGGGGAGGAAAGGGCGACTGTCTCAGGCTCAACTAGACACCGCCATATACCCTAAATTTTCTTCAATTTTTGGCGATTGACGTGCTGACCCCTGCTTTGCACTTCTTTGCTGTGCCCCAAATCAGGCCTTCACAGACCTCACAGGATGCTGAGGTGCCACCAACACGCCGGCGAGTGCTCTGGAAAGACAAAATGGATGGGCCGTGGAAAGGACCGGGGAGGGTACACGAGTGGGAGTTGTTGGGGAAAGTAACAATAATGTGCTGTGATAAGTTGTACTATGACAAGTATTGGAAGTGTAAAGCGCGGGAAGTGTGTAATACGTGCAGAGCACTCCAGAATGGGACCTTGGGTTCAGTGCTCCAGTGACAGGCTCCCGGAACGGGCACTGAGGCCCTCGGGTGTAGGTTCTGCTTGGCTGATCACACGTCAGCACAAGCATCGAGCTCGCACCTCAACGAGTGTCTCTGCCCCAATCAGGGGCCTGTTGCTGGGGCACGTGGCAGAACAAGGGATATATAAGGGACCAATGGGGTGATAGGAGTAGTGGCAGCGGGACAGAGGGAGAGAGATGTAACGGAAAATAAAGATCTGCAGTACGCACTCTGAGAGGTGTCTGACTGCTCTGTCTAATCCGGAAACCTCCGAAGTGCTGTGGAGGTGGCAGCAAGGGAGAGGTAAGCCCTCCGATACTGACGCTGGCTGGTCCGATTCAGGAGCGGGACCCCAACACACCGCAACATGCAAGGCCAGTAACAACCGTTCCCCCTGGACTTCGGACGACACTCTCTTCCCACCCCTCGAATGTACTTTTCATGAAATATTGTGTATTGTGGTTGTCTATGTCTGTTTCTTGTCTTGCTACTATACCAAAATAGTCATTTTATATAGCGCCTTAAAGTTTAGAAAATTATTTTTATGTATATGTGTGTGTGTGTAATATGTGTATATGTATATATACCTTATACATGCATATGTGTATATATAGATACACATGTGCATGCACACACATATATACGTGTGTATAGATACATACACAAATACCACTTGAGCCTTCTAACAACCCCAAGACGTAATAAATGAAAGTATTTTCACCCCCATTTTATAGGTGAGGAAACACTGAAGTAAGGAGTATATTAGCATCCTCATTTTACAGAGGTCCAAAGAGTTAAGTGACTTTACTACAATCATACAACTATAAAGTATCAGTGTGGGAAGTGAAGCACAAGTCTCTTCCCTTCAATTTTAATGTTTTTCCACTAAACTATGTCATGACTTTCTACTATAGTTACCCAACAGAAGTCATTTAGTCTCACTTTCTTGTTCCAGGGCATGAAAGCTAAAAACTGGCCTTCATACTTCATAGGGAGGAATCAGCAGTTCGGGAATGAGGAAAAACATGGGGAAAAGGTATAATGTGAATAAAAAATTAGCCCAATGACTTCATAATATTATATATATATATATATATATATATATATGCATATATATATATATATATATATATAAAGTCAGACAATTCGGTCAAGGCTTCATCATATCAACCAAATATCATAAAAAATTTCGACCTAACAAATGAGAGCATACCACCATATTGACATTGAAAGGTGAATTCACCCACTGCTTCTGCAGAGTCTGAGGACACAAAGTCGCTTTATACGTCATTTAGTAAAAATGAAAAGTAGGTAATATAATTTCGTGCTTAAACCACGAAAGTCTCAAAATATCATCTCTGAAGTCTCAAATATGCTGACAGAAGAAAGATGCCTCAGCAGGAATGCTTTATTTTTAAATCTTGCTATGATCAGAATTGAATATTATCACAACTATGTAAAGTTCTTTCAAGTTCTTGTAGCTGCTAAGGCTTTTCTGAATAAAGTTTATAGTTCCATACTTTTAAAACTACCATAATAATTTCTAAAAGGAAATGGAAATAGCGTAGATTTCTACAATAATTTTATACAGAAAACAGAAATGATAAAAATATTTCCCTATTCCCATTGAACTTGGGATATATGTTAGTATGGGGGAAATATACATATTTATGTATACAGTCTACATATATAATGCTACCCTTTCATGTACACAGTTGATACCATTGATGCACCATCAAGGGGACTAGGGATTATTCTTTTGGTAACGGTGAGAGACTTTTGTGGATCCATCAAAAATATGCTCTTGTAACCACAGCCATATATTTCCAAGATGGCTGGCACTATGGATGCAGCCCAGGTACAAACAGAGAGCAAATGCAGTCTCATGAGAATCCTATCTATGACTCTGGCCTTCACCAGACTTGGTTCCTGGACCTGTAACCAGCCAGGTGTAGGAAGTTGGGCAAGTCATTAAAAATATCTGAGTTACAAAATGAGAAGATTGAATTCTATATTGTCTAAGGTAACCTGATAATCCACAGTTTCTTGGATCTATGCTACTTAAACTCTTTTGGTATCACTTTCCACATCTATAAAATGAAATATCTGTCCTAAATAATTCTAACATTCCTTTCAGCCATGGAGTTTTAGTACTCTGATAAGATAATTTAACCTGCCTGGGTCTCACTTTCCTAATCTGCAAAATTAAGATTTGTCCTTAATGACCATAAATTCACTTTCAGTTATAAAATATTAGTTCAATTGTCAAAATGCTCTGACCACCTGAGTTGATTAGCATGTCTATTTTGAAAACAACTATTTAAATTCAATCAATCTCTTAGTAATTTGTTTGTAACATGTTTGCAAAAATTTATTGACAAAAATAGTTTTTGTCAAATAACTTTAAAAAAATTACAACTCAACTACTATCAACTCAACACTACTGCCTGTCTCACATACTGCTTTATTTATGTGTGTGGATGTAACCACGGATTCCATAGGAGTCATGGAAAGGGAGATTCTAATACTTATTTTCCTATAATTTTCCCATTATTATTTAAGATCTACCTGAAAAATTGAATTACTTATCTAGAGTAGAAAAGGCAAAAAATCATTAACTGTTATATATAGTATGGGTTCAACAGAACAAGATCAAATACTCAGCACATCTAACCCTGAAAGATCTGTGTCTTTGATTATTATTGCCACATTCTAAACTAGTCAATTGCATCATGGTACTTCAACCAACTTCAGTTATTACTACAGAATTTATATTCTGAGCTCCTTTCTATTGTGGTCATATTGATGTCTGATCCCTTCACCAAGTCTATATTATACATATATACATATATATATATACATATATATATATATATATGCTTTTAAGCACTCTGTATAAAATTTGTGTAACTTCCACATGGTAGATAGTGGTGCCTCCTTCATGTAATGTAATTCTAATAATTAGACTTATCCTAGGCATAGAGAACTGAGACAGGTGAGACATGAAATACATAATTCTATCTACTATTGTGCTTTTTCCCTTTAAGTAAAAATAGAAAATAAAATTATTGATCTACACCAACAAGAGAGAAAGGGTGATTTTGAGAAAGATTTAAAGAAATCAAGACCTAATTTCAAGATTTTATGAACTATACTTGACTTTGACTATTATTAATCAAATTTAAAGACCTTAGTTTTTCATTACTCAGAGTAAAAGTCCTTTACTGGCATCAGTTTGGTAATGTATTGGTTCTTAGAGGTAGCAAAACCAGGGTAGCAAAAACACTTTGGTGAAAGCAATTTTGGCTGACTATCTTCTTCAGCCCACAGCTATCCATTTATAGTTGTTGTTTTTAAAGAAGGCTCCACAGAACCAGGAGATCATTATACACGGCAACAACAAGACTATATGATGATCAATTCTGATGGACATGGCTCTCTTCAACAATGAAATGTTTCAAACCAGTTCCAATTGTTCATTGAAGAAAGCCATATACACCCAGAGAGAGGGATATGAAATGTGGACCACAACATAACATTTTCATTCTCTCTATTGATGTTGGCTTGCATTATGTTTCCCTTCTCAGATTTTTTTTTCTTGTAGATCCGACTTTTCTTGCACAGCAAGTTAACTGTTAAAATATGTATACACATATTCAATTTGTCAAGTATTTTAGCATAATTAACATTATGTAGTAGACTTCCTGCCATCTAGGGGAGGGGTGGGAGCTAGGGGGGAAAAATTTATAACAGAAAGCTTAGCAAGGGTCAATGTTGAGAAATTACCCATACATATGTTCTGTAAATAAAAGGCTTTAATAAAAATTTTTTAAAAAATAAAGAAGGCTCTAATTTGCCTTTTGCTATTAGGTATAATCATCTCTCTTGTATCTCTGAGAGAAATTCACCCCAACTCTATATGGCTTTCTCCATTCAGGATCAGAGACCATTTTTGTTCCTTTTCCCTACAAATTCTCTCATTCCTCCCAGAACAAGAAAAGACATTAAAATAGTATGTAATATAAAGGAGGCTATGTGGTACAGAAGAAAGAATATAGTCTATGGAGTCAGAAGACTTGGGTTAAAATGTTACTTCTGATGCTTACATATGTGAACCCCTTGGGACTCAATTTCCTCATCTATAAAATGAAGATGTTGGACTAGAGAGCCTCTTTGCTTCCTTCCAAATCTACATTTATGATTTTACAATCTTATGTTTACTCAAGTATATTCCCATGTCCCTGGATCCTGTAAATTTATTCCCTAACAATTATTCAAGGTAAACAACACTGCTATCACAATTGCATTCCATAAAAATACTAATTATTACTCATTAAATTAATCTTACTAAGTCTTTGGAATCTGGGACCTAACAAAATACATCTTCTATAAAAGGGCCTGGATCTTTTCTCTTATCCATTTAATGAAACTAATAATAATAATTAATATTTATATAATGCTTTAAGATTTGAAAAGTCCTTTACATACATTATCTCACTTGATCCTCCCAAAAACCCTATGGGCTAAGTCCTGTAGAGATTATTATCACTTTTATAGATGAAAAAATTAAGGATCAGAGTTTTTCAATGACTTGCCCATCATCATACAATCACTGTTGGAGATGAGATTTAACTGCAGATCTTTCCCAAGTCGCAGTCCATCACTTTTTTCTAACGTACTATGTAACCTCAAAATGTCAAATACTCATTTTTTTGCTTTAATTGTGAGTTTCTCTAAAACTGGATACAATTAAAACTACATATAAACTTTGAGTTCAACAAAATACTCATGCCTGAATTTGGAAATCAATGGATCTGAGTTTGAACTATCATTTATTTCGCTACTTTTTATTTATATGACTTTGGACAAATTATTTAATCTCTATGGCCTTAGTTACCTTATTTGAAAATGTGGAGCATAAGAGAATAACTAAGGTCCCTTTCAGCTCAAAATCTATGATCCTATGACCTTATTTGGGGTTTTTTTTTAGTAACTATATTTTGAAGCATTTATCATTTCTTGATTCCAGATAAGCATCCTATTAAAAAAAATTATTGTAGGGAATACACCAATATGCCCAACTTCCCAATTCAATTATCAGAACAATTGATGGAACAAAGATATGTGTTTAAAACTAGGCTATCTTCAATGACAGATAAGCAGAAAAATCTTTATTATTCCGTTATGAGTTGCTGAAAAATAAAATCTGAGTGAATCATAGATGATGCTAGAAACAGAGTATGTTTAAACTCCAGCTGTGTAATCACCAGAAACTGATAAGTAGATTGGTTTAATATTAAAGGAAATTACCCTCACTGACATCAGGTCAAATTCCAGATTCCATACAGATAGAAAATGGTTTTCAAGGCTGGTATGTTTTCTCGCCTGACAGCCCACACAGATGTAGCCTGTAAAAGCCTGATGCATTTGTGTGCCAGTACATACCATGGTTCATCAACTAACTGAATAAAATTCTCCTAGTAATTCAGCACCTCTTTTCCTTAACAATTGTTTTTAATCTCCAAGAGATCTGGTAAACGAGAACCTGGCTAATCTTCTATTCTTACCAAATGAGTTGGACCCTAACCAAATGAGAATGTAAAAGCCCTCTGAACTTATAAAATACCATATAAACATAAATTATTATTAGCATAATTATTTAATTTCCTATCCTTTGTACCTTATTATTCTATTCTATACAGGGCTGCACCTGAACAAGGTCCCTTTTTTCTAAATGAAGTCTCCTTGGTTTGGAAAAGTGAAGGTGAGAAGAGGAAGGGAGTGTTCAGATTTATAAAATGACCTCCAAAAAGTTTCCATCAATATCAAGAACTATGTAAATTGTGGAGCAGAAAGGTTCAGAGGTGGGTGTGGGAATGAACGTAGCAACAGAAGTGGAAACAGGGTCAAAAATCAGAATTAAACCAACAAGGCTCAGAAGGCCCTAGTGAAGTAAATTCTTAAGTTTAGCCTCTGTTAGATTAGTACTGATCAAGTAAAAGGAGGTCCACCTAGATTAAAGAGTGCCATTCTCAGGTAGTCTATAAGTATTTCACATGCTATCTCCCATGTATACCAAAATATTTATAACAGTACTTTTGTACCAGAAATGAAGCAGATGCTCATAGATTGGAGAATAGTTAAATAAATTATGATATGTAAATGCAATGGAATGTTACTATGTTGTAAGAAATGATGAATATGATGTAGCTAGATAGCATACTGGACAGAGCACCAGCCTTAGAAGTAGGAGGACCTGTTTAAATCCAGCCTCAGACACTAGCTGTGTGACCCTGGGCAAAACACTTACCATGAACATCAAAAAAGAAAGAGAGAGAAAAAGAGAGATAAATGAAAGGAAGGAAAGAAGGGACAGAAAAAAAGAAAGAAAAAAAGACACAGTGAAGTAAGCAGAACCAAGAAAAAACTATAAAAAATAATTATCAAAATGTACATAGAAAGAACAACCACTACAAGACAATCAAAAGTGAAAGGTACAGAATTATAGAATCAGCAAATTGCAAAGAAGGTCAGGAGAAGACACCTCCTCTTATTCCTTTCCAGAGATAGGAGTCTACAGGAGTGAAACAAAGCACATATTTTCAGGTTTTTGATATATAGATTGGTTTTGCTGGGGGGTTTTCACTTCTTCCTCTTTTTTCTTTAAAAAAATTCTTTGTTGTAAGGAATGGGCTGCCTGAGAAGGGAAAAAGGAGAGATACTTAGAGAAATTTAGGCAATGTAAAAACAAAAGTTATTAATAAATGTTTTTAAAATACACTTACATGTACAACATAACTACAAAATCAATAAATACAATTATATGCAAAATAGTTTGGGAGGGAGGGTCAGCCAGGTAGTATAGTGTATTGAGTGCCAGGCATGGAGTAATAAGCATTATCTTCCTGAGTTTAAATCTGACCTCAGATACTTACTAGATATGACTCTGGGCAAGTCACTTAATCGTCTTTGCCTCCATTTCCTCGTCTATAAAATGAACTGGAGAGGAAAATGGTAAATCAATCCATTAATTTTGCCAAGAAAATCCCAAATGAGGTCACAAAGAATCAGGCACAACTGAAAATGACTAAACAATATCAGTTGTTGAGGGGAAAAGCAATAGTGATTGGAAAAAATCACAGTTCTATGTAGAAAATGGTGCTAAAACTTAAAGAAATATAGAGTTTATGAGACAGAGGAAAGGAAGGAATATATTCCAGGCATGTGGGATAGCCAGGCACAGAGATAAGAGTTTGAATGTCATACACAAGGACCAGAGATGGTCATGTACTGAAGATCAGTTATCAATTTGACTATACTGAAGTATACAGATGATGGAGTGATGTCCAATAATGTTGTAAAAATATATGAAGGCCTTGTTGTATAGGACTTTCAAGGCTAAGCAGAAAAATTTATCTTTTATTTTTAAAGTAAAAGAAAGCCATTGCAGACAACTTGGGGGAATCCTATGATCAGATCTGTGTTAATCGATAATTACTTTAGCAACAGTACATAAGATGGGTTGGAATGGGAAAGAGATTAGTCAGGGAGATCAATTAGAATATAGTTTGTATTCATAATAATTATAATTTATATTATATAATATACAAATTATGAATAATTTATTTATAATAATTAATGATTTAAGTATTATTGTGATTAATACAATGATTTAATGATATAATGATTTATAATAATTACAATAATTTATGCAAGAAACAATGATAACCTGATCTCTAGTGGTATCTATCTATGTATGGAGAAAGGAATCAGAAGGGACAAATGTGATGGTATAAATAGTAGGATTTAGTAATTGACTGGATATGTGGGGGAAGGAAAACAAGGAATCCAAGAAAATGCCCAGGCACTAAACTGGGAGAGTAGAAGTATAGTAGTACTTTCAACAGGAATAAAGAAGCTTAGAAAATAGGAAGTCTTAGGGAAAGAAAGATAATGAATTCAGGTTTGCTCATTTTAAGTCTATATCATTTATTACCATTAATATCAGTTAAGATCATAATGGAGAGTAGCTGAATGACCACAGACAAATCATTTAATCTCACTGAAAATTAGTTTCTGCATTTATAAAATGATGATAATAATTGCTATTAGTCTCTCCTCACAGAAGTTGGGGCTCAAATAAGATAATACATATAAAACATTTTATAAATATTAAGGCATTATACTAAATGTGCAATCATCATCATTAGCATTTTATTTCTTCTCATCTTATGTTAAATAAAATTCCAGAAGAAAAACTCATAAATCCTTCTATTTTTACAAACATATCTATATAATTCAATCATTTGCTGTTATTATTGTTGTTGCTGTAGTTATTTCCAAATGATATGGTTTTATTATAGTTAGTGAAGAGTATAGGTCACCAGAGATATGACAGCAGATCTGTTTTATTTCCTGATCATTTGTTGTCCTTGTTCCACTTTCATCCAGAAATGTGCTCAGGATCATTAATATTTAGTTGGGTGTATTATGCCAAAGTCTTTGCAGACTCATTCTCCAGGCAACAATTTTCTCCGTTTTGTAAGACAATGCTGATTGCTACTTTACATCCTTCTTGTTTCACACAAGAGTGTTATCTTCAATGATCTGATCTGCACAAGTCAAGGAAATAGTGTTCACTTGCCCTGAATGAGGTAAGAAAAGCGTTTGTATATTTCAGTGTATTTTTTAGCAGAGATGGCAACCACCGAGAGCATTTGATCTTGCAAGAAGGCTAAGTGAGCTGTTCTTAAATAATGCTACTTTACTATATGATGTCAGAAGGTCAGAAGGAATATCTGTTTTCCAAAACAACTCTTACACTTGCTTTTTGATACCTGACATTAGATAAGCTTTTGCCCCTGACATAATGTGAACAGTCCTGAGGGGTGATGAATTATCACAACTCCTGTCAAGGAGGAATACCCTTACAAATGAAAGCTAAATGATATGATTTGCTGGGCAATGAATCTTTTCTCCAAGACATTTCCCCTACTGCTTATAATAGTTCCTGATATTCCACTATTAGAGAGCCATTCCTTTGGGTCATTATTTTGCTCCATGGTACCTGATCCAGAAGCAGCACAAATTATCCTAGAAGTAACCCCAAATCCCTGCAGAAGAATTTCAGGGGACAAACCAATATAAATATACAGTCTGCATGCATATGTGCCTTTGTTAAAATAATATTCACCCACTAAACACATTGATAATTTCTGGAACAAGATCATTATTATGATTTATAGCTGTCAGCTACCCCAATCATTTTCCTACTAAATTCTTATGTCTTTAGGCTTATGATTACACCTGTGATAGGAAAGAAATCCCTAATTTTTAATGGCAAACATACAGAAGATATTGCTATAGTATCAGAGCTACTCTAATCATGAATAGCGATTAAATACCCAGCAAGCAATTTTAACATTCATCAAACTGATAATGGCAAGAAACAAATTGGAGCCTTCTTTCAATTTTTATCGAATACATTTGCTGATTCCTTATTACTATAAGTATTTCTGGAAACAGAATCTAAAGACAGACCGTGTAAACAGCACTCTCCAATGTAAAAATACAAGAACAAGTTTAAGCTGACTGCAATCCTGGGCATAATTACAATCACATTAAAATGCAACTAGATGGCTCATCTTTCTCCTTTTTCCCCTCTATCAGTTGGCAAATTAATTCCTTTATAGATATGAGCATCAGTATTCCATTTTTGCAAAAAAAAAAAAAGCAGCTATTTTTCAATTACTTTCCATGAAAAACATAGATACTATGGCAATCTCAAAATTTTGCACTCTACAAATTGAGACTATCACTATTTTATAAATGGAAAGATAAAATTTATCTCAATTCAATTTGCAAAAGTGTGAAATATCCTCACCAATCTTTGACAGCAACCATACTATATTACAGGCCTGTCTAGTCTTCTGTTCAATATCTAGCTAAACATTAATGTGTCCATCTTTGAAATGATCAACTAAACCAGAAGGAACATAGGCTCTTTCTAAAATGAATCCTTCTATTGTCAGTAAGGAACACAGTGTCTCTCTCTATAATACTCTTACGCACACACACACACATGCACAGTCTTAGGATTCTCTAATCAGATCAATAACACCATTACTTTCAGAAAGGATATGTCGAGAATGTGCTCAATTATTCCATTCAGCATCCTAGAGACTGGACCAAAATGTTCTTAGCCACCACACCTTAGCAATGTTACTTTCCTATTTGAGTGTAAGGTTCTGAAGGACAGGGATTATCTTGCCTTTGAATCTGTATCCCTAGTTCTTATAACAGTTCATGCTTTTTTATTCACTGATTCACTTATTCACAAAGATTGCACAGCTTTTTATATGATTCCCCCAGGGCTTTCATATTACTTGTTCAGTTCCATAGGTACTGGAGACCAATTAATGAAATAAAAAAGCTTCTGGGATTTCCCATAGACTGTCATGTTCATATACTGATGCTTCCAGAGAATGCAACTCCATTGGATTGGCCATATTGTTCAAATGCCAACTGTACAATTGCCAAAAAAAGCTATGTTTTGGAGAGCTCCCACAGGGCAAGCCCTTGCAAGGTGGTCAGAAAAAGCAATACAAGGTCTCTCTTAAAAACTTTAGAATCAATTATATGACATGGGAGACACTGGCAGGGGAACTCCCAGCATGAAATGCCCTTATCACAAAATGTGCTGTGCTCTATAAGCAAAGCAGAAATGAATTAGTTCAGAGGAAACGTGAGATGCTCAAAGTGAGAGAGCTGCCCCAAACATTGATAGGGACTATTTGTGTCTGACCTGAGGCAGAGCGTTATGAGTTCATATTGGTCTGATCACCTACAGTTGGACATGCTAACTTGACTTGAACATAGTGATGTCATTTTGGTCTTCTTAGAGAACTAAGGTCCAGTTCCAATGGTCCTGTGATAAAGATAGCCATCTATACCCAGACAGAGGTCTGTGGGAACTGAATGTGGATCACAACATAGCATTTTCACACTTTTTGTTATTGTTTGCTTGCATTTTATTTTCTTTCTCATTGTTTTTTCCTTTTTTGATTTGATTTTTCTTGTACAGCAAGATAATTGTATAAATAAATAAATTGTATAAATCCAATATATAAATTTATTGGATTTAACATATATTTTACCATGTTTAACATATATTGGACTACTTGCCATATAGGGGAGGGAGTGGGGGGAAAGGGGAGAAATTGGAACATAAGGTTTTGCAAGGGCTAATGTTAAAAAATTACCCGTGCATATGTTTTGAAAATAAAAAGCTTTAATAAAAAAGAGAACTAAGGGCAACCCCCACCCTGGACTCTGCTACTTCTTCTTTACATCTAAATTCAATACTTCCTCCCCATCCAATGCTAATAATTCTATTTTGTATCTCACCCAGTATCTGGAAAACCATTAAATGAGTATGTATATTGATCTCTACACATCTCCTGCTAGCAAAGTAAGTCTGAACAATTTTTATCTGGTTGTACAAGGCCCAGAATATTCAATAACAATATCCCTTTATAGCAAGGAGGCTGTCCTGAGCAAAAAGGCAAATGGGGAGTGGGGAGGAATAGGAGAGGAAAAGATAGGAAGGGAGGGGAGAATCACCAAGAATTTCTTTGCTCCAGGCCTGCTGTTTCTAGGGCTTATACATCTATGGTCCCCTTGGAGCTACAGCCCTGTTCCTTGTCCAGTCATGCCCAAGACACAATAACCCCAATGGCCCCTCCCATTAATTTGTACATTTATACAGATAAACACCTATTTGAACAGCAAGCAAAAATATATAGACCAGTAAGCCTCCATGTTAAAACAAAATTGAGGTGACAATGAACTTCATTCCTTTTGCCATTTAACTGACTGTCTAGTTAGTAAATATGCAATATGGACCACGTCAACAATTGTAATTGATAAGTTTCCTTGAGTAAATTGCTTTTCTGTTTGCACAAAATAACTGGGCTGTGTGCATCCTGGGTGTTGTATTCTAAATTCATTATGTTCACATGTGGTCTTTTAAACATAATGTCAGGATTGGGGGAATCAGATGGACAAGAAGAAAATTAGTGGTTTAGAAAGACACATATGCAGAAAAATTTAAACTAGGAACAGAAAGAGAAAAGATTATATTTTAAAATATTAATAATCTGAAGACCCATTTTTATATAAGCTTGATATAAGTGAGTGGCTCATCTGCAATAGAAACCTAATACAAGTCCAGAAATCTGTTCATCAGACACACTATAGGTGTCCCAAGTAGTTAGAGGCCACCAAAGAATGAAATCATATTTCAAACACTCCCTAGGGAAAAAATCATGGGGATAAAGGTAAATATTCCTAGGGTAGAATTATCTTTAAATGTCTTTCTTTTCTCTTTAAGAAGAGCCTTGTATCTTTTCCTGGTTAATCAGGGCAAAATTATTTCATAAGCTTTAACCAAAACCTAGGGCATGTTTTTTTAAATAAATGGGAGAAATTAGCAGATGTGATTTTGCTTTTTGACAAGCAGAAAGACTTAAGGAGCTAAGGAAATGACAAGGCAAATCCAACAATGAATTCTAAACTCAACTGTTTTTTAGTGATAATTTATTTAACTTCAGTTAAAGGTTCAATTTGATGAGGAATATTGGTGTCCACCTGTTATCTCTCTCAGAATGCCTTCAAACCAGGTTGTATATATTATCTATGTTATGGATAGGCTTGACATCACTATCTTGTTAGCTTCCATTCAATTTTGGGACATAATGAGAAATGTGTAAGTAATTGAAAAGCTAAAAAAAAGAGATTTACTTTGCTTTAACATAGCAATGATATTCAACAACAACATAATGACAGTACAGACAGATTTATAAAAATGCATCTAGTAAGCAGAATAGAGTATGGAGACACTTAAGGTCTTTAAACATCAATTACAATTGTAGATGTGGGCCATATTGCATATTCACAGAGTTGGAAAGGCCCAAGTTTTTATGCTTTTACCTAATTAGCAGGTTTTTTTCAAAGAAGGCAGAGACTCATTATTCCCTAAAGACACTTTTGCTACCTTTTAGGAGAAATTAATCTCTACTGCATACTTGCTGCAGAAGGAGGGAAGAATTCTGGTAGATATTGGTCCTTCCACAAGTTACTTTTATAAATGTGAGCTTTCAGGGAGGATTCTGGGAAGATGATAGAGTAGGTCAGTAAACTTCAAGCTCTCAAGATTTTCTCCACAAATAGAAAAGATTTGTGCCTCAGAGTGAAAGTAGACTGGCAAAAAATCAAGACTTGGGGTAGATCTAGGGTCCCCTTGGTACAACCCAAAAAGATTGGAAGAAAGACCCCAGGCTGAGAATTAACTACTGTGAAGTACAAACACCAAGAGGGCATTTCTCGGGCTAGCTGAGTTTTGCTGGAGCCTCAGCAGGAACCACAGAAACTTTATTGTGAGCTCACGGTCTGAGTCAGGGAAGACTGAGTGAACCTGGACTGATTAGGAACACCAAGCCCAGCTCTGCTGCAAGAGACATGGCCCTGGGCCAGAAGGAACCAGCAAACCTAGTGAGTGCAGAGGTAGTGGGGCAGGGACACTGCTGGCTGCAGGGACTTGTTGGAGGATGGAGCTTTTGGTCTGGGGCTCCTGGTCAGAATAAAGAGCTGAAGTGAAACTGGAGGCACCATTCTCTAGCCCAGGATTAGAAATGCTTACATCTCTTATTTTAAAATACCTCTAATTTAAAAAAAAATGAACCAGCAAAGAAAGAGACCCACCATAGAAATATACTATGGGAACAAGGAACAGAGGAGGATACTGAAGTAAAAAAAAAAAATTTCTACCTCAAAGAGTAATGTGAAATGGGTCCCGGCCCAGAGAGAATTTATAGATTCTCAATTCTCAAAAGAGAATTTACAAATCAAATGAGACATTGAGGAAAAACTAAAAACTAAAACTAAAAGTCATGTAGGAAAAAAATTATGAAAAAAAGTTAACCAACTAGAAAAGGAGATAGAGTCTCAAAGATGAAGATAACTCTTTGAAAATTAGAATTGGGCAAGGGGGAGCTAGTGAAGCTATGAGAGAACAAGAAATAACAAATCAGATTATAAAAAAATGAAAAAATAGAGCAGAATGTAAAACATCTTATAAGAAAAACAATAGATCTAAAGAATAGATCAAGAAGAGAAAATATAAGAATAATGGACTGCCTGAAAGTTGTGACCAAAAAAAGAACCTTGACACAATAATGCAAGAAATAATCCAAGAAAATTGTCCTGGAGTGATAGAACATGAGGGGAAAGTAGAAATAGAAAAAATCTACCAATTATCACCTCAACAAGATCCTTTGTGAAAAACACATATGAATATTATTGCCAAATTTTGAAACTCTCAGATCCAAGAGTAAATTTTTTAACCAGAAAATAACAATTCAACTATGCTGGAGCTACAATTAGGACTTAGCAGCAGCCATAATATAAGATTACAGGTTCTGGAGTCAAATCTACCAATAATCAAAAGAACTAGGCCTGTGACCAAAAATATCCAGCAAAATTATCTATAATATTCAATGAGAAAAATGGATATTCAAAGAACTTGCAGATTTTCAGGATTTTCTATCAACCAAATCCAAATTTAATAGAAAATTTAACATATAAGAGCCAATATTAATTTCAAGGAACTCAATATAACAAATTGTTTGTTTGTTTTTTACATGGGAAATGTAAATGACATCAAAAATGAGATAGCTCAAAAGAAAGACTGAGGCAGAGTAAAGGTAAAAATAGTAATCATGTTATAAAAATAAGGTGTATATGAAAAATAGACACAGCAGCATTAGAGGGAGGAGGAAGGCTCATAGTTCTGAAAACCTACTCACATCAGGAATGGGTTAAATAGATAACATCACACACACACACACACACACACACACACACACACACACACACACACCATGAAAGGTATAGCACTCTCCGAAATCTATAAAGAAGTAAAGAGAGACAGATGGGCAGGCCAGGAAGCAAAGGGTGAGGGAAGAAGGCAAGGGAGGGACCCTTGTCGGGGGAGGCTAAGTAACAGCAAGGCAAGTTAAGGAGAGAATTAAAGCAAAGAATCAACAGGGATAGGAAAGATATATGTGTGTATGTATGTTTGGTGAGGTGTATGTATGTGTGTATTTATCTGCATGTACATATGCAGATAAATACACACATACGTATATATATAAATATATCCTTTCTTAAGAATAAGGGGAGATGAAAGGAGGGGATAAAAGAATAAAGTAAAAAAAGGTGAGCAGCAGAGAACAAAAGAACAGTTTACAAAGCAATAAAGAAAAATGGATAAATAATGAATATAATTTCTTCTACTAATATATATATACTTTCTTCATCTGGTAATTTGTTGTTATATATTTTGAATCCTGCCTGATGTTCTGCTGGGCACATGATAATGTTCTCTTTTGTTTTATTTAATTTTGTTTCATAATCATTTTCTGTTTTTCTTTTTTCTTATTCTGTTTTTTTAATAAAATTTAAAAAGAAAAGTTATATATGTTAGCTCTCTGATAGACCATAAGCTCTTTTGGGGTTAGGACTTTTATTTTTTTTTCTTTGACTTCCCTAGTATTTGGCATATAATAGACATTTAATAAATTCTTGTTGATTGGTGGAATTAGATAAAAATAAAACATAAATTGCTAAGGAGAGGTGGAGGATTTGCAGTGTCTGAGGGAAGGTAAAGGAGAGAAATTGGAAGATTTTCTCTCTTTTCTTGCAATCTTATTCACCTTTCCTACAGATGGGTCCCCAGGCCTTGTCCCCAGAATTTCCTCTCCCCAAAAGACAGAAAAGGAGGAGATGATAAGTCAGAGCAGAGGATCTATTCAAAACTTCATATCTAGCTAAGTAATGTGGAGCAATAAAACCTCTTATCTGTTGCTCCTTATTTGTCTCCTGCAAAAACCCCATCTTGTCTGATTGACAATATCTTTCTAAAAGACATCCTGTCTCCTTACCTGGATGAAAAAATATCCTGGCTCCTCCCTTATCTGTGAAAAAATTGCTCTCCCCACATAGGCTGTTAGGCTGCTAGCTAAGCCCCAAATTTTCGGGATATAAAACTCTCCCAAAAGTCTTTGTAATTGATAGTGAATTTTAGAGACTAGTCCAACAGCTATGATGTTAATAAACTCCTTTTGTGACTATAAGAGAATCTCTGAATTCTTTCAAACTAATTATGAACCCTAACTCTCAAATACCCGATTGTTTTTTTTTTCCTTCTCCATCTCATAATCCCGTCTTATTCCTCTGTCATTTGGGACTAGGGCAGGGGGTGGAATGGAGGAGAAAAAGAAGAAGGAAAGAAAGGAACAGAGAGGAGAAAAGAAAAGGAGGGGAAAAAAAAGAGAGGAAGTGAAGCACAACCCAGAAAATTTTGCTTCCAAAAAACAAGTAGAAAAAGAAAAGGGAGGGGAAAAAAGAGAAGCACAACACAGAAAATTTTGTTCCAAAATGAGGTCCCAAAGTAAAGTCTCAAACAGAACTGGAGTACTTGCTCACCTTCCCTCCAAATCCTTAGGGAAAAATAGATCAGAATTTAAGTCAAATGGATAGTTACTACACCCAGATTAATTTCCTTCTCTTTTAGTTGACACAAGGAAGATGCACAAAAAATTCCCCTTGCCCCATTATTCAGAATGACTTATAAGGGAACAAGAATGGTGAGCAATGGAAAAGAATTTAATGGTGTTTTCCCTTTTGCCATTCAAAATCTAAAAATAACAAAATTGAGCTCAGGGGAATACTGTAGAGATCCAGTAGTCAAAATTACAAAACATTCTGCAAATACAAAGGACTATTCAAATGCATATTAACTCAGTTCTATATCTCCTTGTCCCTACATTAGATTTCATTATATTTAGAATATTAATTGCTAATATTTATATAGAATTTTGAGGTTTACAAAGTACTTTACAAATATTGTCTTACTTGATTCTCACAACAGCCCTAGAAGGGAAGTGCAATTGTCAACAAATCTGGGAAATGTCTGAGGTCAGAACTTCTGGACTCCAGGCCTAATGCCTTTGCACTGCATCACCTACCTGCCATAAACTCTACCCTACCATAAAGAAGTATGAAGGAAGGATTCAAATCAACAAACATTTATAAAGTGGCTTCTAGGTACAAGGCACTCTTAGACCATGCATTAAACAATGGCTGGATTTTAAATCCAGTCCTTTGAAGAAATGATCAAGATTTATGCAACTTTGGTGCTAGGAACAATTGTGAAGTTAATCTTCAATGCCATTTTCTCCTATTCTTCTAAAGCTCATTGCCTTTGAGGTTCCTCAAACCTACAATACACTATAGTTTTTATTCTTATTTATTTGTGAACCCCAGGGTTCACAAATTCTTTCTATTAGTTTTTTGTTTATGCTACCTCTGCTCCCTTCCAAGTTTCTCTTCATGTAGCCCCTGTTTTGCTCTCTCTGAAATCTTCACACAACCTTTAGATTTTTAAAGGTGTGTTTTTTTTTCCCACATAGGTAATCACTTCTACATGGAAACACAAAGAAGTTCAAAATATTAAGTAATAAAAAAGTTACATTAGAAAAACCTTCCATATAAAATATAGGAAGAATTAGGCCTAGAATCTCTTAAATTTTCCTCCTGTTTGAATTTGAACTTTAATCTAAATTGCATGGTGGATAAACCTGATGAACTTGGAGTCAGGAAAACCTGAGTTCAAATTCTGTTTAGATAACTAGCTACATAAGCTACTTAATCTCTCTCATCCTTAGTTCACTATAAAACTGAGATAAAAATGGCAATTCTTTCAGAGAAAAGATCAAAAGAGATATCATCAAGTGCAGTAACCAAATGATCTAATACATGTACAAAACTCTGGAAACCTTAGATCATTATCTAAATGCTATTATTGTTGTTGTTGTTATGTGATGATCTACAGATAACACAGAGGATTATTGCTAGATCTTGTCCCAATCTTCCATAATTTCATGAAGGTTGTAAAATCGAACTCTTAAGGTTATTAGCCAAGGTTGATTCAAATTAGCAAAACTTTGGGGAGTCTTGATCTCTCTTAGAACATGCTTTCTAATTCTACTGCCAGGTGTGAAAGCCCCTAATTTATGAAGGGCATTTCTTATCAAAACTGCCTACCTGAGAATCCTCTCTTGAGCTTCAAGCTATCTTGAACTTAAAGGAAACTGTTTTACCAATCTGCAAATACAGGGTTTTTCTTTTTTTCTTTTTTTCATATTCTAATAATATTTTAGTTTTCCAAATACATGTAAAGATAGTTTTCAACATTTCAACATTTTAATATTCAACATTTCAACATTGATTTTATGTTCCAAATTTTTCTTGTTCCCTTCCTCACCTTCCCCTTCACAAAGACTGCAAGCAATCTAATATAAGTTAAATATTTGCCATCCTTTTAAAAAATATTTCTATATTTGTCATGTTGGGCAAGAAAAATCAGACCAAAAGGGAGAAAAAAAACAAAAAAGCAAAAATACTATCCTTCTAACTACATTCAGTCTCCATAGATCTTTCTTTGGAGGGAATGGAATATTCCATCCCAAATATATTGAAATTGCCTTGAATTATCACATTGCTGAGAAGATGCTGAGAAGTCCATCACAGTTAATAAATCACATAATCTGTACTGTGTACAGTGTTCTCCTGGTTCTGTTCACTTCACTCAGCATCAATTCCTGTAGGTCTCTCCAGGCTTTTCTAAAATCAGCTTGTTCCTCATTTCTTATAGGAAAATAATATTCCATCACCTTCATATATAATAACTAATTCTGCCACTCCCCAATTTCTAGTTCCTTGCCACTACAAAAAGGGCTGCTACAAGTATTTTTTTTACATATGGGCCCTTTTTCCTTTTTTATCTTTTTGGGATACATATCTGGTCTAACTTCTTTTGATATTTTCCATTCACCCCTGGGTCACCAGTGACTTTCTGGCTTTCATGGAATCCTCCCAAGATCTGAGGACTTCTTCCACTGAATTTCTCAAATTGTCATCTTTACCTCTCAGGTGATTTTGATGGCTTTGGTTTCTTGGAAGTCCTTCTTTATCCTTGACCAATTTTCCTCAGTTCTTGTAGGTTTGCCGGATTCAGATTTCCTGGGCAATTATTATGGCTGCTTCTTCTAAGGAGGTGAAATTGTTCCTCAAGGGGAAAATGTTGTTCTAAACTGGCATATGGACCTTGGGCTCAAGAGATTATATAGCTTTTCTCGTTTTTTAACAAAGATTGTTTTCATGTTTCCCTTTTTGAAGCCTAATAGATCTTATTAAATTCATATATGGCCTCAGTTACTTAGTAGCTATGTAACTCTGGGCTAGTCACTTAACTCTGTTTGCCTCAATTTCCTTATCTGTAAAATAAGATGGAGAAGGAAATGTTAAACTATCCCAATACTTTTGTCAAGAAAATCTCAAATAGTCCTGAAGAGTTAGATACAATTGAATGCAAAAACAACAAGTTTCATCAAGACATGGAAGTGGTTTTAGGTTCCCAAAGTTCATGAAGATGGAGAACACTATACACGGTACAGATTATGTGATTTATTAACTGTGATGGACTTGACTCTTCTCAGCAATGTGATAATTCAAGGCAATTTCAATATATTTGGGTAAGGGGAGAATGCATCACTGCAACAAATTTGGGCCTCTCTAAATGATGATGAGGCTCTTTAAAGTTAGTGAGGTTGGTCCTTGGCTGCTGTGCATGTAGTCCACCACCAGGCTCTTTCTTAAAAATTTTCCCTACAGATTAGGACCTGTCAGAAGATATTCTCCACTGGCAAAACTTCCAGGAGATCAAAAAGCAGCAAAATAGCAAAAACAACAACAAAAACAGGAGTTTAGTGGATTAGTAGTAGTCATAATAAAGATGATGATAAATTAGTATCCCCTATTTACAGAGGAAGACACTGAAATCCAGAAATTTTAGATGACTTGTCCAAGATCAAACAGCTAACATCATTTTTTTCCATTCATGAAATTATTTGCTTATTCATTCAAAGAAATAATATGAAGGAACCAAATTGCATCAAGTCAGTTCCAGGATTTGCCAAGATAGAAAAGAAGTGTCCTATGGAGTTACTAGTACATTACCAGATGTGCCACTATTTTTATCTAGTACTGTAATACATTTTTTTTTCAATAACTGAGGTCCTTATGCTATGATGAATACAGCTACCATAGCTTTGATCATTTGTAGTCAGGATAAACCAATAATCAGTCTCTTGTTGAATCTAATGACTACTATCATTTTAAAATTGCATAATACTTATTATGTTGACTTGTATCTTAAGGGAAGTTTTAGGAAAGGGTTAAGTTCAGTGCAGGCTTGGGAAAGGATGTTCCACTGGCTTTCCTATCCCTATAACTTTATGGGGGGGAGGAGGTTCCAAAACTCATCTGTTGTATTTATCATGGAGACAATTTGATATAGTGATAGTGTTGGGAGATCTGGGTTCAAATCCTGACCCTAATATTTCCTAGCTTCTATCAGTTTCTTCATCTGTAAAATAGATGTAATAATATGTAGATCATCCAACTACCAGTTTTATTGAGAGAAAAGTGTTTTATAAATCTTAAAGAGCTATAAAAATGTGTCAGGTTATGTAAGAAATATCTTTGGTAAAAGAATAACCACGTGAAATGAAAACCCTACTGTCAACTCTTTTTTATTATTTAGAATATTTAGAACCATCACTGTAGCTTCAAAAGCTTGCGGCTGTTGCCAAAAATAGATGTTTTGTACTATTTGAATTCTGAAGGACTGTTTTATAAGAGAAACAGAATGCCATTTATCAGGGATTCTGAGTATATTCTTCATGCATTCTCCCTGTATATAAGACTGCAACATTCTTAAAATTTCAAGCAGGGAAATCTTCTCTGGTTACCTTGGTGATAAACTGAGGATAAAAATTATACATAATTGCTGCTGATGTCATTGCTGCCATATTGTTTCCAAGGATACAGATTGTCTCCAAATAATTGTAATGTTTCTGACACTGATAACCTATTCTGTTTGGAATAAAAAGCTTAGTACTGCAGTTATTCTATTTGAACCTTATCTAATAAACCATCAATGGTCTCTTGGGGACTTCTGATAATGATGGAGATAAATATGTATTTAAAATGAAGCTATCTAAACCTGCACTAATTTCCCAGACTTCAGCCACTTTTCTATTTGAAGAATCAAATTCCACAGGAAAAGATATTCCTCTTGTGATGCATCAGAGAGTCCTATTCTCAAAAACATTGCCAGTGTTGGAGACAGTTAACCGCAGTCTACCAGCTGAAGAGAAAGTGTTTGATAGTTGCAATGATGAACAACAGACTGTTAACTATTTTTAAGGAATAGGTTTTCTTCTCCCAACTTGCCTTCATTTGTAAAAAGGGAGCCTAGAGATTTCCCTATATTATCATACTCAGTCACAATATATTTTCTCCTGTGTAAACACATTTCCCATTCCCTTAAAAAAAACAGAAATTGATATATTGATTTAATGACTTAGTGTGTATTTTTCTCAGGGAAAGATGGGAGGGAAGCAGGCTTAAAGGTTTACTGTTCAAAAGAATGCCTCAGGACAGCTGTGATATATGAAAGATACCATTAACTATTCTGGCTTCTCTGGAAATCCTATTTAAAGCATAGGACCATGACCTAGGAATTTACAACCATCCAGGGGCAAAACAATAATAATCATGAAAATAGTGCATGTGATCATTACAAAGTACTGAAATCCAGGCTTGCAAATTCCTCCAGAATTCTGGATTTCAGATGATACTCTGGCATATGGTAGACAATAGCGCATAGTTGGCCATCCATACAGCCTGGCTAAGAGTTGATGCTGTCTTTCCCTACTTGACTGTACTCAGAACCAGGTCTGACCTTGTCAGAATGAAATTTTTCACTGGAGTCAAACATGATGGTAGTGGCTGAATCTGAGGAATGCCCCACTGATTACAGAAGGAATGCTGGAATAATGATAATTTCCCTTTGAGAGATGATTTGCAAGAATGGCTTCTGAACAAATAATATATGAAATGGGCAGCATATGGACTCATTTAACAATCCACAAAGATACCTTACTTTTTTTTACCAGAAATACTGTGTTACAGATAGAGATAAAAGACCAAAACAATAAAAAGAAAACAAAGACAAAAAGAATCAAGTCTTTATGTGTAGGTGGAATTTACATGGAAAATTGCTTCTTAAAGAAAGGAACAGATCAATGAATTATGTTTACTGGACAGATAATAAATTATATTGGTGAGAAATTACATTATCTACTTGCAAGGAGCTACTAATATTAATCTTATCTGTCATTATAATGGTAATAATTTTAATCCTCCAAACAACAATAATATACTAATGATGAATTATTATACCTCAAATGGCTTTATCCAAGTGTGCCTACCCACAGATATACAAGTGAATTACAGCAAGAAACCATACATTTAAAATAAGAGTAGGAGTTTCCCTACAAAATACATACAATCCATTTAATCCTTCCTAATTTTATTAGGATGTAAAATCTGAATCTATGAGGTGGAAACTGAGAATTGGGGCTTTCTTTATACAGTCTAACACCAGGGTTTAGACTAGATTCTATTCCACAAAATTCAATTCAACTCAACATGCATTTAAAAAAACACCTACTACATGCAAGAACCTCTGCTCAAATCTTTCTCCAGTACCTTTTTGATAGAATTGAAGTCCCCTAGGTTCTTGAAGGATATGACAGTTCACCGAGGTCAAGAATCCCTGTTCATGAACAATAGTCATAAAGCTAAACCTACACAAAATCATTTAGTTTAGAAATGAAAGAAAGAGAGGGGGGAGGAAGGGAGAGAGGGGAAGAGGGAAAGTAGAAGAGAGAAAGATAGAGAGAGTCAGAGTCAGAAACAGAGAGAG